>JAJIYU010004769.1:0-23653 GCA_030144865.1 Tinospora cordifolia
GTCTTTCTTATACCATTCTTTAACTCAATATACATATATATATATTTCATTATCTGATATTTTAATATGCACATCTTTTCAGTGTCTTTCTTATACCATTCTTTAACTCAATATACATATATATATATTTCATTATCTGATATTTTAATATGCACATCTTTTCAGTGTCTTTCTTATACCATTCTTTAACTCAATATACATATATATATATTTCATTATCTGATATTTTAATATGCACATCTTTTCAGTGTCTTTCTTATACCATTCTTTAACTCAATATACATATATATATATTTCATTATCTGATATTTTAATATGCACATCTTTTCAGTGTCTTTCTTATACCATTCTTTAACTCAATATACATATATATATATTTCATTATCTGATATTTTAATATGCACATCTTTTCAGTGTCTTTCTTATACCATTCTTTAACTCAACGTAAGGTATTTTCTTATTCCCAATAAAACAAATTAATTAATAATTTATATATTTTACAGGATCAGTACTCTCTGTTTAATTTTGGGTTTATACAGTTTTTCCATGCCACATAAAATTTGTGATATTCAATGCTTAATTTCAAGTTTATATAACATTCTTCCAATCTAAAATTCTTAAACTCTATTTAGAATTAGAATTTAGGCATGGGATTTCCTGACCTAATGGAATTGACGTAAGATAGATGGCACAGTCTTTCATAACTAAAAATAGCCTGCAAAAATTTTGATTTTAAGGGCATTTATAATGGCGGAATGTGATCCCGATCGCACCTTTATTACACCTCCTCTTATTATTATTATTATTATTATTATTTAATTTCTACTTTTAAATTTATTTATAAAACTAATTAAATTACAATAATTAAATAAATATATCAATTTGTATTTTCATTTATTTATTTTACAAATAAAAATAATTTTAATAAATAAAAAGGTTGTGTATTTAATATTTTCAAGTATTTTTAAAATACTGGATTTATTATTTAGTTTTTTAAAAAATTATATATTTGAGATTTTTGAGTATTTTCTAATTTATTAAAAAATTATATAGTTTCGAATGTTTCTATGAAAAATATTGTAATTTGGATTTTATTTATTAAAATTTTAAAATAACAAATTATGAAAAATAAATAAATTTATTTATGAAATATGTATTTTAAAATAGAAATAAAATTTTGATTTGATTATGTATCTTATTTATTACGCCTTCAAGGGTGTGATCTATAATAGAGAAAAAAAAATATAATGAATAATAAGTGTAATAAAATATTAATAGAGCAATGAAGGTGATTGACGTGAGATAGATGACACAATCTTTCATAACTAAAAATAGCCTGACGCAAAAATTTTGATTTTAAAGGCATTTACAATGGGGGGAATGTGATCCGATCACACCTTTATTACACCTCTTCTTTTCATTATTATTATTATTATTATTTAATTTTTATTTTTAAATTTAGTTATAAATCTTTCATAACTAAAAATAGCCTGACGCAAAAATTTTGATTTTAAGGGCATTTACAATGGGGGAATGCGATCCGATCACCCCTTTATTACACCTCCTCTTTTCATTATTATTATTATTATTATTATTATTTAATTTTTACTTTTAAATTTATTTATAAAACTAATTAAATTACAATAATTAAATGAATATATCAATTTGTATTTTTATTTATTTATTTTACAAATAAAAATAATTTCAATAAATAAAAAGGTTGTGCATTTAATATTTTCAAGTATTTTTTAAAATACTGGATTTATTATTTAGTTTTTTAAAAATTATATATTTGAGATTTTTGAGTATTTTCTAATTTATTAAAAAATTATATAGTTTCAAATATTTCTGTGAAAAATATTGTAATTTGGATTTTATTTATTAAAATTTTAAAATAACAAATTATGAAAAATAAAATTATTTATTTATAGAATATGTATTTTGAAAATAGAAATAGAAATTTGATTTGATTATGTATCTTATTTATTACATCTTCAAGGGTGTGATCTATAATAGAGACAAAAAATGTAATGAATAATAAGTGTAATAAAATATTAATAGAGCAATAAAATATTAATAGCCCAAAATGGAAGGAATATTCTTTATTCACTATAACATCTTTTGAAATTTTTTTTTTTTTGAGTTTTCGTTTTGAAATTTATTTCTTTTAACTGATTAATCTTATTTAATCTTATTTTATCTAAATTCAATTTAATAAAAAAATTTATATTAGCGTATTTATTGCATCAACTAAATCCTTAATGGTTAAATGGTCAGTAAATCATGTAATCAAACAACTATGACAAAAGGTTATATTTGTTCATGTTTTATTTTTTTTCTCAACAAGTTATTTGGAAAATATCTAATAGCATTTATAATACTCTTAATTAAAAATATTATAAAATTTATGATGACTCTAAAAAAATTCTAGACGTACACTATAATTGTTTTAAAATTAAGATAAGGCTTTAACTCACATTATCGTGAGAATCACCCTCAAATACTAACTAAAACCAATCTCTTGTCAACAAAAGCTCAATCCCAAGGTAAGATTAAAATTAGTGAATTGGTCTTAATCCCAAGGTAAGATTAAGACCAAGATTTAATCCAATCTACGTAATTTATATTGGTGAATTTAAAACCTAATAGAATCCAACACTAATAGTCAAAAGTTTATTTTAATTCGAGTTAATTCGAGTTAAGCTTCATCATAATATCAATTTTTAGATTTTACGAAATATACACATAAATCTTAATATCTTATAATTCAAATATAAAATTTTGGTCATCAAAATATAGATTTTTCTTTTTGTTTTATTTGAAAATTTTATTCACTTGTATGATAATTTTATACATGCCCATGATATAAATACACAAATTGCTTAATTTAATTACTTATTATTTAAAAATAAAATTATTTATTCAACATATATTTATAAACTAATTATTAAAAAGACATATAATGATAGAAAGATGAAATGAATTTATCAATCAATCAAATCGGCCCAACCAATGTTTAACGGAAAACTGTTTTAATTGAGTTGGGAGTTAGAGTTCTTTTGTAAATTCAGAATGATAGACACCAAACGCATATAAGGGAAGAGGAACCCCTCATTTGACGCTAAAAGAATGGACGTCAAGGAGAGATTTTAACTCACGTAAGAAAAACCCTCTTAACCGATGTGAGACTAATGATTACCCGCCATCAGTTAAGAACTCACGAGTTGACTCGATTTTATTCTTTTATAAATTCAAAAGATAGACACGCAGATAGGGGATATAGGGGATGGGGAACCCTTCACTTGATAGTTGGGAGTTAGAGTTAGATTACACCTTTCCTTAGATTTCAATATCTTAATTAAAAAAAAAAAACAGATTTTCAAACAATGTTTATCTTCTCGTTCCATTTTATTTTCTCCTTTTTTTAACAAAAAAAAAAAAAACCCTTGCAACGCTGCGCCGTCGGAGCATGCGATAATTCTCATCCGCAGAGCACAATAAAGAGGCCGAAACAGCGACCTGGTCCTCCCTCTTCGAACGGCCTTCTCACATTGGTTCCACGCGTTCTACGAAAACCTTTTCTGCTCTGCTAGGGTTTCAAATTCTGAAACCAGAACTTCGATTTTCTATCCAGAATCTTGGGTCGGAACACTGAAAATGGAGAATTCTAATTTCTTATCTTGTGAGAAACTCGATCAGATGGCGAATTGGGTTGGCTCCAGCGTCTCCTCAGCGTTCTTCGCGTCTCTAGAGCGATGGTCGTGCATTAATCTCAGCACTACAGATAGCGATGACGAGGAAGAAGCGAAAGATCTCCCTCTTATGCTCACCAAGCCGATCGTCCACGATGCTCCTGATACCACCGATGCTGATAAGCTCCCCGTTTAACCGATCGATGATCTAATTGATCATGACGGCGGTATATCTTTTTCATTTTTTTGAATTATGCTGATATGTTCTCTTTCGTGTACTTGAGATCTATCGGATTAAAATCTTTTGGAATTGTGGCATGAATTTGGACTTCTTTGTATAAATCTGGATCCTAATATGTCAATATGCCTGTTTAAATGGATTAGCTTTTTATATAGAGCCATCATTTCTTTATTAATTTTTTTTTCTCTGATTTGAATTCACTAGATTGATTATATTGCTGATGCATTTCGTTCTGCTATGTCTTTTTTTTTTTAATTATTATTTCTTTTACGGGGACCTTTCAGTTCCTTATCGTTACAGTTCCTGTGATTATATGGAACCCCCCTGAGTTCGTTCTTGATTTATAGCTCTCTTATAACTTATTAATTTCCGAAAATTTTTCTATCTGAAGAACTCACCTTTATAGAAAGTTATAGAAAGAAATGGTCACACGTTCTGCTTTTCATGTAGGCTTAATCGTTGCAACTACTTTTGCTTATCAATGGGCTCATAATGTGTAACAAACACAATTGTCATATGTTGATTTTGTTGTAATTTTTGTATGGAAAACAATGATCTTTTGCTTATTCTGAGAAAGCTACCAGCGAAAGTGTTGGCAATCTGCAGCATTAAGCTTATTATGTCTAATGCAAATTGTAAGAAGAAACATCTAAGATTTGAGGGGTACTCAACAAAGTCCTATCATGTTTCACTCCAAAACATTGCTTTTATTGGCCAATCCTTTTAAACTGTATTTATCTTGATGAAACATCAAATTGACAAGTTATTGTTTGAGCTCTCTTTAGG
This sequence comes from Tinospora cordifolia, assembly GCA_030144865.1. Taxonomy (NCBI): domain Eukaryota; kingdom Viridiplantae; phylum Streptophyta; class Magnoliopsida; order Ranunculales; family Menispermaceae; genus Tinospora; species Tinospora cordifolia. The sequence continues at coordinate 4,720 of JAJIYU010004769.1, forward strand.
AGATTCCAATTTCATCTTTCTCCTTACCCCCAGTATTAACTTCACCTGGAACTTTAAAAATAGACAGTTGATAGATCAGCGGTCAGGGATGGCACTTTTTTTTTATTTCATAGTACTCTTCTTTCTAATCCTTATTTTTTCCCCCCTCTTTATTTAATCTTCCAACCTTTTTTTGATGTATTGGGTGCAAAAATATGTATCACGTCAACAAATTTAGCTTTATTCATGAGAAGTTATTTTCTTTTTTTAATTGACAATTGGCTGATCCTTTTGAATTTAAAATAAACATTATTTTTTAGGTGCATTGTCTTGCACGTAGGCTAATAATAAATACAAAGGAAGTAGCTTTATCTTGTGCTTTTTGTTGTTACTTTTCTTGTACTTTTCATTGGTTGTTAGATCAACAATTGCAATCTTGTATCTTGTTTTTAGATTAGGTACTTTTACATGTTATTATTTGTAGCTACCTGCATTTTCTGTCTTTCCTTTATAACTCTTTGATTGACTCATTATTTCTTTTTTCTTTTTTTTATCCCTCTATTGCTTTTGGGGTATTTTTTTTTTTTTTGAATGTTTTATTTGTTTAAATTGTTGTAGCTTATCATTTCTAGTCAATTTTGAATGCAATTTTTACTATGTTTTTTGATGATAACGTTTGTTACTTGTTGTCAATCATTGTTCAAATCTTAAATATAAACCATCTAAACAATAAAATGTTGGCAACTAGGACCAACTCACCCAACAAGTCATAGGTTCAAGTCTCACTACACAATTTTGTAAGAAAGCGTAATGTTAAGGAACTAAGGGCCTAAGCTGCCTAACAGATTAATTGGGAAAGCTCAAATATTCTTTGTTATGATAAAAGTAGTATTTTGCTTACAATTCCTTTTACCTATGTATGTCCATGGGCGTGCTTTATGCTATCTTTTGTTTTTCTATAAACTCACCCAAGAAGTCATAGGTTCAAGTCTCACTACACAATTTCGTAAGAAAGCGTAATGTTAAGGAGCTAAGGGCCTAAGCCGCCTAACAGATTAATTGGGAAAGCTCAGATATTCTTTGTTATGGTAAAGTAGTATTTTGGTTACAATTCCTTTTACCTATATATGTCTATGGGCGTGTTTTATGCTATCTTTTGTTTTTTCTAGAAAATTATTCTTTTATTTGCATCTTTTTCTCAAGAAAATCTTCTTTCACGCTTTCTACAAATAAATCCATTGAAAACTTTTACTAATTGATTACTCAAAGAATGTGCGTCAATTGCTTGGCTCTTATTGGGTTTTCATTTCTTTATTGGTGTTTGATTATTCTGCTCGAAACTTAGGTAAAAGTAGAGGTCACAAAAAATAAATAAATAAATAAAATTTAGGGCATGTTGACCATTTATTCTTTTAATTTCAAATAGACATGTAATTTGTAGATCCAATCATCTGACTTTTTTCCCATTTGAGTCATAGCTTTTATCATTGGTTGCTATTAGTTTCAGAGCTCTTTTAGCAGTTAAATTATTTGAGGGTATATTGACTGTATCTTCTTTTAATCTAAGGTAGACATGTAATAGATCTAAATTTTTACCTATTCGCTTTTATTGTAGAAAGCGATTAGTTTCAAAGCTCTTTTAGATATTTAATTATATCTTTGGATGTTTTGAATTTTTTTTTTTTTTTTAATGGAGAACTTTCTCATGATTGTTTGATTGGACAATGATATATATACAACTGTATATATGTTTTTCCTTTCAAAAATATATATACAACTGCATGGTGCTTAATGAAGAGAAAAGAAGTTTTGTTGAAGAAGAGTGTGAATATAGTCAGTGATGCTGAAAATCTTCTCTTGAGAATGATAATTTTACCATCTCTGTAAGTTAGAAAGTGGGTGGGGTTGTAAGAAAAGATGTTGACAATCAATCAAACAACTTTCTACTTTCATTGATAAGCATTTTTGTTTCAAGAAAAAATTGGTCATCCTTCAAAGACATCATAGTTGCAGTTTCCAGAACAAACCTTGTGTTCTATTAACTGTTATCAATCTTTATCCCTCCTCATCCAGTGACGTTGAGTTGTTCTATTTTCAAATGTTATATAAAGGAAACTTCAACAATTACCTCTGTTAAGTGACTCTCTCTCACTGTCTCCTTGTAGGATCTTGCTTATTGGTTTATTTCTGGTCAAATTGTTGTAAGTTCCTTTTCATCCTCCCCCCAAAATCCCTTACTTAAGTTCTTAAGTTTATTTTCTTAGGTTTTCCCGTTATCTTGATCTTTGCCCAATGACATAAATTGTACAGTGCCTCTAGACAAGATCTAATAGTCCCAATTTGTCATTTACTTTTATTAAAATTTAGTTCTTTTAAGTGTATACTATTTTAATTGCTTTGATAGATTTTGATTTTAATAAAATGCAAATTTTTAATTGTTATTCTCAGTATTGGTCACTCTTGGGCCAAAATCCATCAATCTTTATCTCCCATGCTTCTCTTTTTTCTTCAGTATGGATCACTTTCATTCAAATTCGTCAGTGCCTTTCTCACTTGAATTTGTTTAATCCTTGTTTAAATCTCTCTCTCTCTCTCTTTCTCTCACCCCTCCCTCTCCTCTTTCAGTACTTGTATGCATATGTATTATTTTTGTTTTTGTGCAGTGTGATATTTTTGTTTACCAATGTTCATCTCTTTTATGGCTGCACTAGAGGATAATAGAACTTGATTATAGATTCTTGGGAGATGAATAATTGATACACATATTCGAATGCCACTCAGCCATTAGATTCATTTTGTTGCTGAAAGATAATAATTGCAATAGGTATATGCTTCGCATATCCCGATTTTATAACCTTTCGAGCATATAGATTTTCTTATTGCAAAAACATGGTTTAGCTTGTCGGAGTTCCAAGTTTCACAAGTTGAGATTTTCAGAAGAACAGTGATAAGTGTAATTAGATTTTAGTTGCCTAAGTTAGGTTACAGTGTTGCTTTGCTAACATATTAGCAATTTGAAGCATGAAGGATTTAATTATTTGAAGAGACAAAGATTCTAGTTGTAGTTATTTACTAAATATTAGTTACATTTGATTTCTTGTCTTTTTATTCACTCTATTTTGCCCTCTTTCTTTTTCTTCTTCTTTTTATTTTTATTTTTTATTTTTTATTTAGCAACCTTAGAAGCATTATGATGGTTATTTTTTTGCTCAAATAAAAAATTTTTTAAGGTAAGTTGTGACTCTTAATAAGGTCAATGCACAAGGTAAGTTTTGAATCTTGGCAAGGTCATTCTGTAAGGATTGAACTTTAGATTTTCAGAAACTAAATTAAAAATATTAACACGCTACGGAAGTCAAGAAAAAAGGCTGTCTTAAACGTCCTATTATATATTATATACAAAAAGAATTAACATAAAACACTAATAAAGATTAAAAACATTGTATGCATCTAATTAGATCAACTTTGAGTGAGATAAAGCAAAAAATTAGATAAAAGAAAACAATAGGACCAACAATAAACCAGGTGAAAATGTAGGGAAAAACTTCATTAATATTAAAAGGAAGAAAAAGTTCACAAACCCTTAAACCTTTGAGCACCTTCTTGATATGCGAAATGTCTTTAAAACTTGAACTCTAGTCAAATAATTGGCAAGGTCGTTCAAAAAAATTTTTAATTTGATTTCGTATTTTTTGAAAAATCATTTTGACACGGCAAACTCTTTCCTGGCAACAACATGGTAAAGAGCAATTTCTTGGACTATACTTGATCTTTTAAAATATTCTGTCTCATATTTAAAACTTAGTCTTTTGACCTCAAATCCCTTAAAAGTCAAGTGAGATGATGAATATATTTTGTTTTAACAAAAAAAAAAAAAAAAGCTTTAAACAATTATATAATGCTTTCAGGAAAAATGATATTTAGGACTTTTGAAAGCATTTCCCAGGTGCTTTTGTTTTCTGACAACTGCTTTAATGAACGAACATAAATCTGAACTTGGAAGGTTTTTAAACAGTGGGCGAGAATAGCATCGGAAGCGGCAATGCTTTTGGTCTTTACATGGTAGTAAAACTTTTAGTGTTCAGTATTGCAAGTATGGATCTTGAGCTTATTTCATCCCATTTCTACTGTTTAATACGACACTTTTCACCAAGGACTAGATTTTGATGGTGTTCGGCTGGCGTTCCCTAACTCTACTCCCTCTCTACAAATTGGTATAGGGTAGTAAAATATTGTTTTCTTTACAAATCCTTTTATTTTTCCAACCTCTACGAGAATAAGCAAGAAAATAGAATAAAATAAAGAAGGCTTATTTTTATATACCTTAAACCCTTACTACAAATAAAGATTAGTTTCAAGTAACGGAGGACAATTTGATTTACCAAGGGCGACCTTATATTTTCATTATGTTTTCAACCAAACCATAGATAGAGCCATGTGTGGTGCTCATGCGTCAAAATCTCATCTTAAGGTGATATTTTAAAATGCAGAAAAGACAACTATATCTGGTTAGTTGCTTTCGGACATGTCTTTTCTAGCGTTTGTGTTGCATCTTTGTTCTTTTTACGCCATGTATATGTTGACCACTGCTGCATCTTATAATGGCTGGAATTTATCTCAGAATCCGTGTACGAAGCAAATCATTTGATGTTTAGTTCGCAGTCCAGAAATCTCACAGCAAAGAGCACAATAATTGAGGTACTTAATAAGATTATCTACTTTGATTGTCGAATATCTTGTCTTTGCTGTGAGGTCCATATTTTATTAGGTTTCTCATCATGTACCAAAATCTTTGGTCCAGGCCTTAGAAGATTGGATTGGATTGGATTTGGTGCACTGATCAACTCCTTTTAGAATGGATGGGATCATTCAGCCATTTGAATATTTAGAAAAATGAAAAAAGAACAAGAAAAGAAACACGGCAACATAAATATATGTATACTACAATTAAAAAATTATCTTCTAGAAGCAGGTCGTGAATCCCATAACCAAATTTCACACATTGAAGCTGTGGTTAAAAGGTTTTTATAGCCTGGCCATGTTCTCAGAATCTCGATAAGTTCTCTATTACATTTGAACAAAAAATCGCAATCAACTCCCCCAACCACTCATGGATCATGTGATATTTTCATAATATTTCTTTTCCTATTTGCATGGGTGAACAGTGATTCCACTTGGATCATACTTTTGGAATAATTCTCCAGATGTCGATATCAATATCAACACTCAAGAGTTGGTGGAGAGTGATTCCCCACTTTGGAGATCAGGTCGTTGTCTGCAGATGTCGTTTGAGAAACCCACAAATTTTGGTGTGGTTTTTCTGTTGTACCTAAGTTTAGTAAAAGAGGGAGGGTAGGTTCATAAGTTAATGATAAGCACCTAGATTTGTTCGAATCAAGCCTGGAGGTATAAAAATTGTTTCAGTCAAATATCTCCAGTTTTACGTCATAAATAATAAAAGGTATGCAACTGGAGGGATAAATCATGCTCAAACGTACCACCATATAAAATTGGAGCTCCCTAAAATGCCTTCGATAACTTCACAGAGTCTCGGTGACACTTACGGTACCAAACTAGTTCAAAAATGATGAAGAAGTGAAGGGTATTTAGTTAGCAGCTCATCAATTTGTCACCTCTCTCAAAGCAATACTAATTGTAAATAATGGTCCATTTTGGCATGTTCTAATGGGATTTTTTTTCAATGTAATCAATTCAAATATCATTAGAACAATGATTTAAAAGAAAAAAAAGGAAGTTTTTCAAGGGAACCCACAAGCTGATAACACTGAATTCGTGGTGTAAGCTGTTTGGTATATTCAAAAATCATCATTGATGGGTGTTCACTTAGTGGTGGAAGTGGGACACTCTTAGTGATCCTTCCATATTTTTGGATTTGAAACGATAATTGCATAGCTTGTTTGTTGTTTTATCCAAAACACATTTCCAGTACCAAAGGAAATTTTTAATAACGTGAAGCACCGAAAGCTTAAAAGAAAGACAAAGAAAGACGGAGAAAGAGTGGACTTGACAACCTTAGTGCTAAAGAATCCCATCCCTACCTTAATATTATAATATCCCCACTAGTTTTCTTTTTTTTTTTTTTTTTAAATCAAGAGTGGATGATGATTAGTCTCATCAACCTTATAATAAATTGGGGAATAGGGGATTTAAAACCCTAACCCTAATTTTGGGAGTGAAGCCCAAATCAAGATTCGGAGCTCCCTCATAAGTGAGGCAATCATTGTAGAGTGGCAGTATTCAATCATTCATCAGGGGATGCTTTAAATGTTAAAAGAAAGATATTTGTATTGGAATAATGGGTTAGTGGGGAAGTGACAACGTACATTGTGAGAGCTTCAGTGGATTCCTCTCAATAGTCAAATGGAGTTGGTGACCACTGAGAAATTTAATACTCACATTACACATGAAATCAAGGGGCTTGATTGAGTTTATCAGTTTTTCTTATAAGAGACAAGTAAGAAGGAAAGCGACTTTTGGCCGGAAAGGCATATCTAAGGAAGCCCAGTTAGATTCTCAATTAGAAATCTGTACAGAAACGAGAAATACCCGTCCACTTTACTTAGAGACGAACATTTTTAATCTCTCTACCTCATGCAGAAGTAGGAACACATAAATACATAATAAACCTGGTGAAAAAGGATTAAGGGTGGGAGCATATATTCACCTTAGGAAAGAAATATACAAAATGATGGAGCAAACATCCTAACTTAGCATCTGAACCCATAAAGGTAAACGGGTTCTGCGGCTTTACCAAAGTGTGTCTTTGTTTGTATAGAATTGAAATGAATATAATAAACCAGCAGCACACTTGGCATTAACTTTTCCAACCTTGTATTATTGTAATGACATAATAATAGCACCCCTAGTCAAATACAAATTCTATTATGGTTCAGTTGAATTAGTAGATGGGGTGGTCTAGATTTGAACGCAGCAGACAGATAGAAAACTACTGAACCATCTTTGGTAATCAAAATAATCAGGTGAAGTTTGAAGATTATGATTTATGTTGTAATGGGAACATAGAATAAAATGGTGAATATGGGACCCTAGTACGGGTGGGTTTCATGATGTAGATTGAATATTGTGATCGATTAGTACTTTTCTCTAATAGCGTACTGCATTAAATAGTGGAACGAATTAGCAGTTCGAGCACATACTAAATGAGCTTGATCCGATGGTGTCCCCAGTTGCTGGGTCATGGTAACTGGTAAGGTTGTCGAGACCCAGGATTCAAATTTATTGGTGGGACTCGCTAAAATAGGTGACACTTTTCTCTTTCCTCCCACTTTCCATACAGATGCAAGTACTTCAGGGGCAGTGGCCATGACACGCCATGTTGTTTTTGCCCTCTCGATCTCCCTCTCTTCTCCCGCCCCCCCTCTCTCCCTCTTTTTTAATCTTTTGTTGGTTTTTACCTTTAAGGTCTTACTAATTCTTCTTTTGTAGATGTTTGACTAGTTTAGAGTATGAATATTGTAATCTACCTCACAATAGGAAAAAAAAAAAAAAAAACTTATAAAGTAGCAGATGTCCATTGAAGTTTGAGTTCAAGTGACACAATATGTTGTTAGTTATAAATTTATTAACTGTTGAATATAAATTGACGGCCTTGTACAAAGTTGCATGTGATGAAAGAAATGTAGATAATCACATGTGTAAACAAAATATTACAATTGAGAAATAGTATTACTGTACATGAGTTTCTGACAAAAATAATACAATTATATATAGTCCTCCTTGTATTGATATCCCAATAAAAAATGCTTTCTTATTTAATCTCAAAAAATGTGTTGAAGGAAAAGCATCGTAGCTTTCATATAGGACCTTGAGGGGAAGAAGACAATAATAGATCACTAGAAAAGTAATGAGATGAAAATAATATTCCTATTATGGATTTTGAGAAGTCGGATTTTTTATCTCTATTTTATTGGACAAGAAGGTCAAGAAGGGATTATTATATTTCATTCATAATGTTTACAATCTTGGGTTAAAAACTCGAGATGGATGCTCGTTTGAATTATGGGTTGGGCTACAAGAGAGTATTATATTTTTGTTAAGATGATGGTGGAATGTGATCTCACAAGGTCCGTCCGTGGGCACAGGACTGTAAAAAGTGTCGGAAGAAAAGCTGAAATTTCGTGCCTTCTTTTACTTTTCATTTTCTTTCATACCTTTTGTACTTGGATCACCCCACCCCTCTATCAAAAATTGCAACTAGATAAGCTAAGAATCTCATCCATAATTTGCTTTTTTTTAATTTTATTTTCTGGCTTTATTTAAATAATTTTTTTTACTAATTACATATTAGTTCCTCGAACTAGACATTCGCATCTGAATTGACATTTTTTCTCCAACTAAAATTAGATTAAAATGATTTCTCTTCAATCATATAGTTCTGGATTTAAAATTTATATTCAAGTTAATATATTTCACAATTATATAATATCATCGAACAAAAATAAATAAATAAATAAGCACTCTTCAATCATCGTATGCCACGTGAGTATAGTGGCATTTGAGATATATATTATATATTTAGAACTAACGGACCATCATTCAAAAAAAAAAAAGAAAAAGAAAAAGAAAAAGAAAGAAAGAAAGAAAAGGTCAGGTACTGGTGGCATTACTAGGATATGGGTTTAGGAAGGCATTGCTAGCAGCTCATCACAGGGAATCACGAGCTCTTCTATAAAGGAGAAAAAGCAGGAGAAAGTGGTGGGACGGGTGTTGAAGGAGAATGATTGACCAAAGGAGGGCTCTACATCCTTGGGAAATGCAAAACTCGCGGGCGGGGAATTGACCGATCTGATAGCGGCAAAGTCCTCTCACGTGGGATTCCTCGTCGACGATGGATATTTAATGAAGGAATTGTTTAAGGGAGAGCCTCCTAACCCTCTCATTAACAAGTGTGCCAATGCCACTGTCTTTTCATAATTAATCGCCGACTTCCACACCATTCTTCTTTTCTACTACGCCGATTAGTTTGAATTTGCTGGATGGCTGCCCCTTTCCAGTTTTCTTTTCGTTTAGTATTAGGGTACCCTTCGTTAATTGTTTCGCAGTTTCCCTTCCTCACCGACTCCATGTGTGTTTAAGCATGTGGGACGGCATAGCACCAGGTTTCTCGTGTCATCTCACTCGAAATCAAGTCATAAATCTCTGTATAGTTTATTTTATTTTGAATATAACTACTGTATGTCATGTTTTAAAAAAATCAATACATTATTAATAGTTGTTGATTGAAAAGAATAATCTTTATTAAGATTATATAAAAAAGAATACATTCTAACAAAGATAAGCTTGGCTTATATAGCCTTATATCCAAATTAAGAATTGACTAAGATACCTATATACTAAAAGTGTAATATATTAGTCTAATATCTCTCCTCAAACTCAAGATGGCGGCAAGACAAGCATTGAGAGTTTGCTAATTAGAAATCGAAAATGCTAAATAGAGTGTGATTTGGTAAGGAGATCGGCAAGTTACAATGAGGAAGACACAAAAGGTAAAGTGATGACGTTATCCTGCAAGTGATGACGAGTGAAGTGACAATCAATCTCTATATGCTTGGTTCGCTCATGAAACACTGAATTGTGAGTAATCTGAATGACACTCTGATTGTCACAATACATAAGAGTAGGAGAAGTAATGAAAATTCCCATATCAAGAAGCAATCGTCGTAACCAGATGATCTCTGCAATAGTAGATGTCATAGCACGATATTCAGTTTTAGTAGAAGACCGAGAAACAACAGATTTCGTTTTGCTTTTTCAAGAAATCAATGAGTCACCTAAGAAAATGTAAAAACCAGTAATTGATTTGCAATCAGTGGGATCACTAGCCCAATCAGCATCAGAATAAGCACGAAGCTCCAATGAAGAAGAAGAAGAAAAGAACAAACTTTGATACAGAGTACCATGGAGGTAGCGAAGAATGCAAAAGACAGCGCCCCAATGAGTGGTAGTGGGTGAACCAACAAATTGACTGACAACATGAACAGCATAGGCGATATCTGGACAAGTAATGGTTAAATAAACCAAACTACCAATAATAATACAATAGAGGGAGGCATCAGGCAGAGGTGTGCCATCTGTGGAAGAATAACGAACATTCTGCTCAATGGGAGTGTCAACAGCTCGAGTATCTGTCATATGAGCACGTTGGATGATATCGCCAGTATATTTAGACTGAAAAAAATAAGGCCTTTAGGAGTAGAATCAACTTCAATACCTAAGAAATATCGAAGAGAGCCTAAATCTTTCATCTCAAAGTGACGAGTCAATTCGAACTTTAATGCAGCAATGCCAGATAAATTATTACCCGTAATAATCATGTCATCAACATATAAAAGTAGGAAGATTCGTCTCGCAGATGTAGAACACACAAATAAGGCAAAGTCAGAAGCACTGGATGTAAAGTCAAAAGAAGCAATCACTGTAGAGAACGTATCAAACCAAGCGCGAGGAGCTCATTTGAGACCATATAGAGCTTTCTTCAGTTTGCAAACATGACCAGGGGCATGAGAAACACCTAAAGGAGGAGTCATATAAACTTCTTCTTTGAGATCCCCATGTAAATAGGTATTCTTGACATCCATTTGAGAGGGATGCCATTGACAAGAAGATGCAGCAGCAAGACGAGTACGTACAGTAGTTATTTTTGTAATTAGAGCAAAAGTTTCCTCATAGTCCATCTCATATTGTTGGGTGAAACCTTTAACAACTACCCGTGCTTTGTAGCGATCAATGGAACCATCAGACTTGGTATTGATCTTATAAACCCAACGAAAACCAACTGGAATTTTACTAGGTGGAAGTGGAACCAAATCCCAAGTTGTTGTCTTGTCGAGTGTAGTGAGTTCTTCATAGCCTGTTGCCATAAAGGATCAAGTACGACCTTCTTATAGGAAAAGGGCTCAAAGAGATTATGAATAGAGACCAAAAAAGTGAAAATGGATTGAGAATAAAAATTATAAGAGAAGTCTGGCATTTGAGTGGACTTACAAAGACATGGAGGATAGCGAGATGCACGGGGAGCAACAATCTTTTCAGATGATTGAGAGGGCATAGGAAGGAGAGAGGCACCCGGAGCAATTGAAGATGGTGAGGCTGGAACCATAGAGGATGGAACATCGACATCCGTATGCTGTATAATATCCCTGCAAGATGAAGAGGAAGAAGTTGCGGGAGAGGATGGTATATCAGAAGGCATGTCAATAGGATCAACAGAAAATGGATCAACTCTAATCATGTCAGGTTTAGAGACATTAGGAGCAGGAGAGGTAATAAAGAAGAAGGGAATGTGTTCAAGAAAGAAGACATGACGAGAAACATATAATTTGTTAGTGGAAGTATCGAAACAACGATAGCCTTTTTGACCATCACCATAACCAAGGAAAACACAAAGAGCTAAGCAAGAAGATAACTTATTGCGTTCACTGTGTGGACATAGGACAAAACAAGCACATCCAAACACTCGAAAGAAAGAGTAGTCGGAAACACATCCATATAACTTCTCAAAAGGAGATAATCTAGAGGTTTGAGCTGTTGGAATTTTATTGATAAGATGAACAGCTGTAAGGACAGCTTCACCCCAAAATTCATTGGGGACAGTAGAGAGAGAAGAAGGGAGCAAGCAGTTCCAACAATATGTCGATGTTTTCTCTCAGCAACACCATTTTGTTGGGAAGTGTCAGTGCAATACGACTGGTGTATAGTTCCATCAGAAACAAGTAAGTTAGAAAACTCAGTAGAATTGTATTTCTCACCCAAGTCAAAATGAAAACATTTAATAGTAGCTAAGTGTTGAGTTTTTACTGAAGCACGAAAGGTGACATAAATATTAAAGAAATCAGAACGACGTTTCATAAGAAAAATCCAACAATAGCGAGTGTAATCATCAATAAAAGATACATAATAACGAGATCCCCCCTTTGTAGAAACAAGGGTAGGGCCCCATACATTAGAATGAATCAAATCAAAAGGTGCAAGAGATATTGAAGTACTTTGAGAAAAAGGCAAGGCAGAGAATTTTGACATATTGCAACCACAACAATTTGAAATGTCATGAACTTTTAAGTTGCCTAAAACACCTTTAGAGGCCAAAAATTACAAACGAGAAGTAGAAATATGACCTAACTGAGAATGCCATAAGTAGAAGTTAGAGGAATGAAGACTCAAACGAAAAGAAGAAAAATCAACATTAGAGGCAGCTATATCAAGAACATTCAACCGCTCCAAGTGTATAATCCCCCATGCCTACGGCCTGTCCCAATCAGCTTCTGAGAATGAAGATCCTGTACAAAGCAAGAAGTAGGAGAAAAATGAACAGAATATCCATAATCACATAGTTGACCAATAGAAATAAGATTCAACTTGAGATTAGGAATGCAATAGACATTAGAAAGAGATAAATGAGGTGTAACAACATGACCAATACTAGTTGATGACATAGGCATACCATCAGCGGTCATAACAGATAAATTAGGTGAAGGAGACAAGGAAATAAATGAAGAAGGGTCACATGTCATGTGATGAGAGGCACCAGAATCAAAGACCCATGTAGATGATGACATACCTGAAGGTTCAGAGGAAGACAAACCTAAAGATGAGGATGTTGATATGGCATGAGGCTGAACTATAAAAAACTTCTAAAACTGTTCAACAAGTGCAGCAAATTGGGAGAAGGAGATGAGGATGAACTAGATCTAGAGGAGCTAGTGTGCGAAGGCTGCGAGCCACGTTGTGGTTGATGAGTTGAAGATTTGTGCAATAGTTGAGGGCACTGAGATTTCCAATGACCCTTTTGTTTACAAAAGCTACATTCATCAAGGCCAACCTTAGCATGTCGCTTGGTTTGGGAGGGAGTGAAGGAGCGACGTGGGACTGCCAAAACAGAAGGATCAGGTATGGGAAGAAGTCATTTGCCTGCTTGAGACTTCAATCTATTCTTCTCAGTTAAAAGTTCATTAACCACAGAGTCGACTGAGGGGAGAAGACTACGATACAATATTGTACCACGAAGATCTTCAAAATCATCTCGAATAGCCATTAAAAATTGAACAAGACGTTGTTCTTCTCTACGAAAATGTATGGAGCAAAGACTTGAAGTTCACTAGATTCGGTAAGAGCTAGTTGATCCCAAAGGTTTGACATAGTGTTATAAAACTCCTGTATACTCATAGTCCTTTGGCGAACAACATGAATATCAACTTCCAATTGATATTGTTTAGCAAAGTTAGACTGGGTATACAACCTTGCTAAGTAGTCCCATACATCTTGAGCAGTCTCAAATTTTGTTAGTTGAGTGCCAATTGTTTGCTCAACAGAGTTATTGATCCAAGTAATAATTTTAGAATTATTAGCATCCTAATTATCCAATAACTCTATTTATTTTTCATTGGTCCAATTTATAGGCTTAGTATAAGAGCCAATGACGTAACTCCATAACTTTTTGCCTTTCAAGAAATTCTTCATGACATAACTCCAATAAGAATAATTCCGCCCATCTAATCGAACACTAATAGATTGAAGAGAGTCGTTTCGTTCACCCGCTATAATAATAAATAGTGACACTCAGCCTCAAGTAAGAAATAAATAAATCCAAATTGTCAAACAGAGAATCAAATCTCAATTGTTGCACAATGATAGCAAGTGAATAGTGGTCACCAGGCAGCAGCACAGTTTAAAGCAAAGAATAACGGTACAAACAGGGGCGAAAATAGAAACTATGGAGCAAATAGCAGTTGCGGCAACAGCTAACAGAACAGTAGCGAGAGCAAGCAGATGGGTGCAACACAGCGTCGTGGTCGTGCAAGCAGATAGCGAACAGGTAATGAAGAGAGAAGAACAAACAGGGGTGTTCGATTCAGATTCAGATGCAAAGGACGAGTGAATTGCAGCAGCAACAGTGATTGAAATTGCAACAGCAACGATTGGCAAACAACTAACAGAACAACAACAAAAAAACAAACAGATGGGTGCAAGCAGATAGCGAACAGGTAATGAAGAAGTAGCGCACAGATGCAGTGGTGCAGGGTTGTGCAATTCAACAAACAGGGGTGGCGCAATTCAACGAACAGAGGAACAATAGCGCAACGACACAATAGTAGACGAAAAGCAATGGTGAGCAACTAGGGCATTCGTTGTTGCCTGTTACCAATTTCAGAACGATGAACCATTAAAAAAATAGAGAACAGAGGAGGGAAAACGAACAACATTAGCCGAAACACAACCCAGGATCCCAAAACGGCGAGTAGACAACGCAAGGAAACTGCAACGATGGACTTTGCATGTGACGTCAATAGAGAAGAAGAAGATGCAGTGTAGCAGATTCACGAACGAAGCAAACAGAGGCACATCGATCAGCAAGCAAATAGAGGTGTCGACAAGCAGATAAAGAAGAAGAAGAAGCAGTGTAGCATATTCACGAAAGAAGCAAATAGAAGCACATCGATCAACCAACAAATAGAGGTGTTGGTCGCAAGAAATCGTAATACAGCTGTCGTACCCGCTCTTATACCATGATAGAAAAGAATAATCTTTATTAGGGTTATGGAAAAAAGAACACATTCTAACAAAGACAAACTTGGCTTATATAGCCTTACGTCCAAATTAAGAATTGACTAAGATACCCATATACTAAAAGTGCAATATATTAGTCTAATAGTTGTAACTTGACTTAGATGGTTATTGTCAATTTTTATATTCATATATCATTTATTAAGAGTTCATAAAATTGAATAACCATATTAGGAATTTTGTATTGTAAAATTTTATGGTCAAAAACTAAGGTTGATAGCTAGTATAAGATTCAAAATCATGGACACAACTAAAAAAAATAAAAGTTCAGATAATGATTGTTCTTCGCTTTTTTAAAACAAGCTCTTCTCCTATCAAAGTTTTAAAATTTTGTTTTGAGAAATGTTAAAAGATATCGTCAACTTATTACTCTATTTTTTTTACTATATTGTGAAGATATTTTAAAGTCAAACAATGACTTCTTCTTCAACCTATTACTCAACTTTCTAATCTAAAAAGAATATATTTTTATTATTTTTAAAAAAATATATTTTATACTTAAATAATATTTTACATATTTACTCAATATTATGTCTAATTACTAATTAACAAATAAATAATAAATAATACACTAAAAAAGTTTAAAAATATATACATTTTATTTCACATGATTATTAAAAAATAAAGAATAAAAATAAGTATAAAATAATAAATAAAAATAACTAAAAATTATAAATAATTAAAATTTTAACTGAAAAAACTGTAAATCTTTAATTAGAAAAAAACTGTTAATTGAAAAAAAACTGGAAAACATGTAAAAAATTTTAAAAACAAAACCAGTGCTAAGATTGCGCTAGTTGAAGATGGCCTAAAAGAAACACTATTTAGGATTTCAAAAATTTTACATATAGGAAATTTTGTTGGAACTTGAAATTCTATATAAAACTCAACCTAAGTTATTCTTGCAACCAACTAAGATTTATAGCCAAGGGAGGTGGAGTTGCCCTTCTCCTCTCTTCATGAACAAATACAAAGAAGATAAAAGGGAAGGATGTCAGAATTATCATTACATTCTATTCATAGAAGATTTTGAGTAATTATAGTTCTGATCCAAGATTTTTCTTCATTTTCACCTGAAGATATTGTTCCTTTAATTTGTAAAACTTAGATATGATTGGCGTAAAAAAAACAAACTAACTATTTTTCCTTTTCTTTTAGAAAACATTTGGTGAATAAAAAATTAAATTTGATAAAATTAATTTTAATCTTAATCTTATAGTAAATGTAATGCGCATTTGATATCGCTGAAGTGGCGCTCAATGAAGTGCTACCTTAACAACAGGGTGTTGAGCACTCGATATAGACTGAGTGCTCAATGCCTTAAATTTTTTTTTATATTTTTTATAAAATATGTATCTGCAAGCTCATACGTTTGATCTACATTGAGCGAGCATTGCGTTTGTCCTTATATATGACTTTCAATTAAGATAAAATAAACATATTTATCTTTATTTTTATTGTACTAGGTTTGTTAAGAAATAGAAAAGCCATTTGTTTTAGTATATCATAATATACTTTATACGTTTTAATTTTATCTTATTTTATCCAATTTAATTCAATCTATAAATAACCGTGTCCTATTTTCCCTCCAAAACGAACCCCTTGCCCCTCTGTTGACGGAAATCTGAAGCTTCCGAGAAGCTTATTTAATGAACTGTGCAGACGATACCATGAAATTGTCAGACGGGAGGCAAAAGGGCCAATTAGTTTAATTTATTGATCTCCCAAGTACAGCATTCTGATCACGAGTTCAACTCTGGGTCAACCACATCAAATCAACCTGACGAGATGGATTAGTCGTTTTGTCCGGTGAACACCGATTAGGAATAGCTGCTTGATGTAATAGGTTGAATAGGATCGCAAAGGCTCTCGTCCCTGTTCAACTTACGTACCACCGTCATCTTTTGCTTCTACACTGTGACATATTTAATTAACGATGGGATTTCATGGTTTTTTACGCAGTAAATTTGGAAGTACCTCTGGTCCTCGTATATGCTTACTGTGAGCCCTTGTACTGTCAATATAATATCTGATACTTACTGAAAATTAAAAAATTAGTATTGCTCAAGTAGCTATCAACAACAGTGACTCATATCGATTGGGGCACTGTCTCTTCTTAAAAAGAATTCTGACTTGTAGCAATCTATCTTCAAAGATTTTAATCGCATCGATGATGAAACAACTTGCTCTAAGATGGAGACAAAAAGAGGAGAACAGAAAGAAATAACTTCATAACTAATGAAAATCTGAATTTAAATTATTTCCTTTTTGATCAAGTGGCTTATAATCTTTAAATTCGGGGCGGATCCTTACCAAAAGCAAAAGCAAAATAGTAAATGTAAACTTTGAGAGTTGGGATTGGCTTACTTTTGTTGAAGTTATAAGTTGACAAATCTTTCCTACTAAATTCCTAAAGTTTAAGGAAATAAGCATTTCCACTTTGGTATAAACCACCAGATACCAACTAGGTTTATAATACACTTAGTTTATAATCTGTAGTGTTATAAAATAAAATAAAATAAAAATTAGAACAAAGAAATAAAAGTAGTGACTGGAGAACTTGAATAATTTTTTTTATTTAACTATAAGAGTTATACTTCTTTATATGAGTTCTTAGTCATAATAAAAAGGAGATCAAAAGTCATATATTATATCATGCCATTAAATATAATATAAATTAAATTTAAAATAAATTATAAATCATAAAATATCAATAGATGTCCATCTACATATTCACAAACATTCAAATTTATTTATTTATTTTAAAAACTTTTAATTACTCTTAAAAGGAAATAATCTACATTTAGATTTTCAACCTAAGGGGGGTTTTTTTTTTTAATGAGATTGTTGTTTTGCCCTTTTCGTTTTTGGGAGCACATTGCTTGATCATCTATTTTAGCAGTCCCCACCACACAATTTCCACTAGGAGTGTATGTTCTACGCCTAATTTTATGATCACGAGTCTCTGGCCGTCTTTTTATCTCATTTTTTTCAGGTGTTCCCAAATTCATGTCGTCCCAAGAGAGAATCATCGAACAAGAAAAAAAAAGAAAAAAAAAAAAAGAAAATCAAATCAAATAACCTAATGGTGATGAATGATGTTGGTGGGACCAACCCATGAGAAATTGCAGATTATTGATAAGAAAAGATACGATCAATAAGTACGAAGAAAAACAGTATAAGAGAAAACGCGCACCTTCTTCGCCAATTTTGTAATTGAGTGCTTCGGATATTCTTGAAGCCCAAGAATACTCGCCGATTATCTCCCGATCTTTTGCAACGCTACCCTCCCTTCCTGCCCGAATACGTATCTTTGTTTAGTTTAATCAGGTTTGATTAAACAATAATAATACAAAAAAAAAAAAAGAGAAGAGGGCAACTAGCAATCATGCAAATCTTTTAATTTAATATCCATCAATCGGTGACAAACATTTAATCCTCTCTCTCTCTCTCTCTCTCTCTCTCTCTCTCTCTCTCATTGTAACTACAAATAACTTTGCCTTCGTCTCCAACCACGTCTTCTCTCGATCTCGTAGCCCCGCACTAAAAAGCTGAAACCCTGAAACCACCATACCCCTACAACATCTCTTCTTCTCTCATAGAAATAAATGCCGAGTCGACGAACCTGCTAGACCTGACACCAACGGTTTCACTTTCTTCTTCTTCTCCTTCTTCTTCCCGTACTATGAAACCTGTTTTCCATCTGTAAAAGAGAGCCCACAAAAGCAGCTGCAGCTGCAGCAGTAGAGAGAATAGCAAAGAAGTCTTTGCCGAAGAAGAACCAGAAAAAGGAAGAACCAAGTTGGGTAAGATAATCAAAGAAAATGCTTGGAACCGTAAGGTACCTTGTTGGGTCCGTTGGCGCCAGCGGATTTGGCTCCAAGTCGACGGCCGAGCATGTAACTGAAGCCTGCGCAGATCTTCGATCAATTACCGCTATCATCACAGGTAAGCCGAACCGAATCGGAGCTTCAATATTTTCAATATGAAATTTATTATAGCGATACAATAACTGCCTTGTTAACGGACTTTTTGTGTGGACAAATCTCAAATACTAGGCGCCACGTCAGGGATCGGAGCCGAAACGGCACGAGTGCTAGCGAAGCGCGGTGCTAGACTAGTTCTCCCGGCACGAAACATTAAAGCTGCTGAGGAAACGAAGGCGCGTATCGTAGCGGAGTTTCCGAACTCGGAAATTGTCGTTATGTTGCTTGATCTCAGTTCACTATCTTCCGTGCGAAGTTTCGTTTCTGAGTTCGAAGCACTTAATCTTCCTCTCAATCTTCTCATGTAAGCCAGACCTAACATAACTGAAACATAGAATTACAAACACGAAGAATGATCATCTTTTTCT
>JAJIYU010004770.1:0-23612 GCA_030144865.1 Tinospora cordifolia
TCTAATTAACAACTGTTGAACACTTTAATGTTTGAAACGCCTAATATATGTTAAGTATTTGTACGTTTGATGTTTTGACTTGAATAATACTATGGATGTACTATGTATGATCCACTGGGCTCTTGAGCTCACCTCACCTTTCCATTTCAGGTGACATTTAAGGCAATGCTTACTAACTGAGATTTTACTACCTAGTTTGTAACCTCACCGTAGGGATTGTTTTATGACATTTTTATTTGATTAGTTATTATGGATTGGACATGTGATACACTAGAATAATTTAAGTTATTAATTTCTTGTATGATTTAGATTTTAGCTACTTAGGCCATGTTTAGAGATTTTAGTTGGAGACTTTGTTCCATGTTTTATTAAACGTTAAATGTTGAAGTTAATGATTTAATTATTTGACTATTTATGTATCTTTCTACGTGTTACCCCTTGATGTGTTCAAAGGGTTGATTAATTATTTATGTGAGTTCTGGTGTGCCCAAGATGTGTTTGATAAGATTTGAGATGTGAGAAAAGTAACTGTCTTAATTCTCAGCGGATGCCACATGTATACATATTTAATGTACAATGGGTGCGCTTCTCCATGTGTGACCTGAATGTGATACAAATGAAGGATTGATAACTGGGTGTTACAAAAAATTTCTACTATAATTATTTATTTAGATACTTTCACATCTTTTGTGATTACTCTGATGATGTTGTGTATGGATAAGAAGGAGGCTTAATAGTGTTTTGGCAAGCTTAGCTTACGAGTGAGTTTGTTAGGGCATTGTGCCAGTTGGCTCACCCTTCACCCTAGGGAAGGGGTCCCAACAATGTTGGTATCAGAGTCAAAGTTTTTCAATTAAGGAATAACAATTATTGTTAACCTAGGGAACCTCAAAGTAATCGCCAAAGTTAGGAAAACCCTAGGAAATGCCTTAGAGTAGCATAACGGAATTATGGACGAAAACTTTCTAACTTCTGATTGACGTGAAGAGGAACTAAGTGAGAGTGGCCATATCATGAGGGAAATTTGATTGTTATTGGGAAGTAATGAGTTTTAAGACTTAGAATTTGAACATTGAAGATTAGATTATCACTTGGAAATGTGTAGTTATCCTTGTTAAAAACATTTAAAGTTATGGTCTGCTTAACCTTGGAAATGACAGATATGTAGACTACAATGCCTCCTTGACTTGGGAGACAACGTAGGATCCTAAGGTCGGTTCTACCACCACCTCCTCCAATTTAGCCTGAGCAAAACCCTATATAGAGGTTTGAAGCTATGATCAGGGCATCTACTAAGGCTACTCAGGCCCAGATAGCCTTGTTGAGAGAGAAACTGGATAAGATTAAGGCTAAAATACAAAAAGTTGAGCTAATAGCACCCTCTGTACTAGTTGTACCTAAGAGGGTTGCAGACCACACAAAGGTAGCCCTAGTGAGACAGGGAGATGAGGACGCCATCTAGTGGAAGGCTACACGGACGATAAAGGGGTAGATTACTTCATGGGCCCATTTTCAGGAATTATTAAGTGCTTATGTTCCTGAGACAGCAAGGGAGCATAAGAAGGAGGACATGTCGGTGAGGGAGTATACCCACAGATTTCTCCAACTGGAAACTTATGCGCCTGAGTTAATGGATAACTCGAGGGAGAGAATAGGATTCTTTCGTCCTGGGCTGAGGGCCAATATTAGGCAGGTGACATGGACATGTACTGAGGCTACCCTTAAGACCATTCAGAGGCAGGTGCTACAATTTGAGACAAATGGTAGAGATGAATGCCCAATGGTCCAGATAGTATAGGGTGCCACAGTACCACAGTTACAACCCCAGTTATTGACTCAAGGTGGTTATAATGGTGGATCTTGAGCAGGTAGATACCCGAGGAAGAGGAAACATTCGGGGGGATAGTCCAGAGGGGCCACCTCCCGTAGTCCCGATTGCTACCACCCCAATTCAGACATATCAGCTGGTAAGACAACCATTGACTCAGTGTGGGGCCCGAGCTAAAGGTCGAAGAAGAGGCTAAGATTCAAGACATAGATGTTATGGGTCGAGCCAAACATATCAGGCTGAGCAGGGATGTTAAATTATAGGTTATCAGTGTGGTTAGCCAGGCCACAAATGATATGACTGCACTATGTTTGTTCCAACTTCTAGTGTACCTGCCACTACCGTCATTCGAGGGAGAGCACAAGCCATCACACAGTCTAATCTGGAGTCTACCACAACTCTGGTAGAAGGTACCTTTCTATTTTAAATTCTACCTTATATGTATTGGTTGATGTTGGCTTTACTTTATCACTCATCTGTGTGCATGTCATAGATAGATTGGGACTTATACCCCTTAGGGCACCACTTGGTCCATGCTGAGTACTACAGCCAAGGAATGCATTTATCCTAGTCTAATTTGAAAGGGTTGCATGTTGAGGTTGGGGAACTTGGAGACCATTATCGACCTTCGGGTGTTAGAGTTTTTAGAGTTTGATGACATACTTGGGATGGATTAGTTAGCTGGGCACCATACACATGTTGATTGTTTCACCAAGAGGGTAGTATTTCAGATACTAGGGCAACATGTTATTATTTTTCACTATAGCACCTCCAATAGATCGATAACCAGAGGCATAATGGTGACTCAAAATGAGATTGATACTTTAACCAGTCTAACCACCATAAATGAGGAACCTTCACGGGTGAGTACTAATGAGATTCCTATTATCAAAGATTTTCTTGATGTGTTTCCTAAGGATTTATCTGACTTGCCTCCTAAGTGAGAAATCGATTTCATTATTGAGGTTATTCCAAGGACACAACCCATTTTGATACTTCCTTATCGAATGGTGCCTAATGAATTGCAGGAGTTGAAGATCCAGTTAAAGAAATTGATGAGTAAGGGTTTTATTACCCCTAGTATGTCACCCTGGGGTGCTCCGGTATTGTTTGTGAGGAAAAAAGATGGGAGCCCCCATTTGTGTATTGACTATTGGCAGTTGAACAAGGTGATTATAAGGAATAAGTACCCTCTTCTACGCATTGATGACTTGTTTGACCAGCTTAGGAATGCTACTATGTTTTCAAAGAAAAATCTAAGATTTAGGTACCATCAACTGAGGGTAAGGGAAGAAGATGTACAGAAAATAGCCTTTCAGACTCTCATGGCTCTGAGTTCCTAATCATGTCATATGGCGTGACAAATGCCCCTATGATGTTCATGGACCTGATGCAAAGTGTGTTTCGTCCCTATCTTAACTCATTTGTCATTATCTTTATTTATGACATCTTTATTTATTCAAAGACTAAGGAGGAACACGTCGAGCATTTGAGGATTGCACTGTAGACTCTTCAAGATCACTGCTTATATGCTAAGTTTAGCAAGTGTGAGTTGACAAAGGTTTAATTTATAAGCCATGTGGTAGGAGCCAATGGTATTTTTGTCGATCTGACTAAGGTTGAGACTATTATTAATTGGCCGAGAGCTACCACAGTAACAAAGATCCGTAGTTTTCTGGGTTTGGCAGGCTATTATCGTAGATTTATGTAGAATTTCTTGAGGATTGTTGTACCAATGATGAAACTTACCTAGAAGGATGTATCGTTCATATGGACAGATAAATGTGAGGAGGCCTTTCTTGAGCTGAAACATCATTTGACATTTGCACCAGTACTTGTGCAACCTAAATAACATTGTGAGTTGGTGATCTATACAAATGCATATGAGACAAGCCTTGGGTTTGTACTGATGTAAGGAAATCAGATGATTTTTTATGTTTCACAATAGTTGAAGGTGCATGAGACAAATTACCGCGTCCATGATTTAAAGTTGGTAGCAGTGGTGTTTGCGCTCGAGATTTGGCAACACTATCTATATGGTGAGCATTTTACACTTTGTTATGATCATAAGAGTCTCAAGTACTTGTTCTCTCAGAAAGATTTAAACATGAGGCAGAGGAGATGGATGGAGTTAATTAAGGATTATGACTTTGCCATTGAGTACAATCCTAGAAAAGCCAATGTAGTGGCTGACGTGCTGAGTAGAGTACGGGTCGAGACTGCTTGTGTGGCTGGACATATGTATCATGAATGGATGATGATTGATTTTATGATAGTGATAAGTATCCATGAGACTTCGACTGATACCAAAGTCAATGCAGAGATGAGAGCCTAGCCGATGCTGCTTGCTGAGATCATAGAGGTATAGCCTTATGACGTTGATTATGTGATGTATTGGGAGTGGGCAAACCACACTTCTCGTGTGGAGTGGTCGATTGATAGTGATGATGCACTGAGGTTTGGGGACGATTGTGGGTATTAGATGACTCTCGCTTGAAATAGGGAGTGCTAGCAGAGTTGCACCGCTCGAGGTATATTGTTCCTCTAGGCACCAATAAGATGTATCATGATGCTCGATGTACTTATTGGTGGTCGGGGATGAAACAAGATATTGCTTCTTTCGTGCAAAGATGTGACATGTGCCAATAGGTTAAGACTTATTGGTGGTTTATTACAAGCCTCAACTATTCTTAAGTAGACATCGACTATGTGATGGGGTAACCTCGAACTCAGTAGAGACACAATACTATTTGGGTTATTGTGGATAGACTGAATAAGTCTACTCATTTCCTCCCGATTCATACTAAAGATTCGATTAAGAAGCTGAGTTGATTATATATCTGTGAGATCATGAGATTACATGGGGTTCCAGTGTCCATTGTGTCTAATTGAGATGTTTGATTTACATTCCATTTTTGGCAAAGCTTGCAAAGTTAGTTGGGGACTAGAGTAAACTTGAGCATAGCCTTCCATCCATAGACTGATGTTTAGTCTGAGAGAGTGATCAAGATTTTGGAGGATATGTTCCATGCATGTGTCATTGATTTTGGTGAGCTAGGAGGATCATTTGGCATCTTATGAGTTTGCATATAATAACAGCTACTATGTGAGTATCAGCATGGCACCGTCTGAGGCATTATATGGTCGAACTTGCCGATTGCCAGCTTGTTGGTCCAAGGTCTATAATATAGCAGTTTTGGGCCCTACTTTTGTACAAGTGCAAAATGAGAAAATCCAACAGATTCGTCAGTACATGAAGGCAGCTCAAGATTGACAAAAGAGTTATGCGGATAACCGAAGGAAGATCCTTGAGTTTAACGTTGGTGATCATGTACTAATTCGGATTTCTCCTCAAAAGAAGCAGACTCGTTTTGGTATTTCAGGGAAACTCACTCCAAGATATGTTGGACCTTTCGAGATTTTTGAGAGGATAGGTCATGTTGCTTACCGATTGGCATTACCTCCTTGATTAGCGGGTGTACACAATGTGTTTCACGTGTTGATGTTGAGAAAGTACTACCCAATCCCTCACACACAATATGAGGCCCCGGTAGCTATAATTGATCAAGTCATGAAGAAACTGCGTAATAAGGAGACATTGATGGTGCATGCACGTTGGCAGTTTCATGGTGCCAAGGAGGACAATTAGGAGCGAGAAGACTACATGGTAAGTCACTTCTCTGAGATTATGAGAGTCACTTCTTGATCTTTTGCTGCCTTAGTAAATTTCATTAACGAAGTTTGTTCTAAGGCGGGGAGAATGTAACAACTCATATTTTTGGACATTAAGTCAACGGGTTTGATATGTATTTTCGTGTATCAATAAATGAATTATAAATAAAAAATACATGATTTTATGAAAATATGTAATTTTTGCCACTGGTATTAATTAATGTGGGTATTAAGAGGAAAATAAAATAAATAATGATGGTAACACATATTTAATGGGAACATAGTTAAAAAAATGAATTAATCAAATGAAATGATTGTTACATGATATATATATATATATATATATTGTAACACCACGACCCCCGGTCCATGCATCTTTGGGACCTTGCGCAGAGATGCATGCCTGTCCAACAGGAGAAGCAACGAGACGGTCGTCCACTAAAAGCCAGAATGCTACTAAATTTGTTTACTCTCTCTATCTCTTTCTTTCAAAAGGTGATAAAATCAATTTAAATAAACATGAATTTTTTTTTAAAATATTGTTTCTAAGTAAATAAAATCAGTCAGTAAAATCTCAAGTGAAATGAGAAGCATCAAGTTCAAATTTAAACTATATAAAGATCTCTAAAATAAACCCAAAAAATTTAATCATGTATGAAATGATTAGTCTAAAAAGAAAAGGGCACAGGCCCTGTCTAGATTAAATACAAAAGTATCATTGTCACACCTCAGCCCCCGCACCGGGCCTTTCGTAGCTCTACAGTCAAGCATCGCCCGGCATCACAACTTGGCGCGTGTGCCCGCTGGAGCGCCGGGACGTGTGACTTGGTTGGTTTTCCACTTCTGTTATGTTCTAGTCAAATGATTCAAATAATTTCTTTTCCTTGTTCGTTTCGAAACAAAACAATCTCTTACATGAGATTCATTGTCAAATAAACTTTCAATATGTTTTCCACTAACACTCAAAATTACATCACCGAAATTTCATAGGAAATAATATAAAAAATCAAAGTACCTGCAGAAGCTTTCAAATCTCAAAACATTTGTCTGAACTCATTGAATGCATCAATATTCATTCATAATATTTCAAACTATGAAATATTTGTTCAACATATAATATAAACAAAATAATAGGCTTACAGGCCAAAGTTTCAAACTGTGTTTCATAATATAAAATAGTTCTATTTACACAAAATGATAACTAGCTAAGCAACATGCCCGTGTTAAAAATACATAAGATACTGAAATAGAGTTCAAAATAAAACATCTCTGAAAAACTCTCCACCAGTCTCCAAGTCGGTCAATCCTCACTGAGCGTCAGGCCCATGAGTACCTGAAAAATGAAAATTGGGTGAGCTCGAAAGCCCAGTGGATCTCTCCTACACATCACTAACATTATACAGACCAACATACAAAACATACATACAGTTTAATTACATTAGGGCGTTTCAATCACTTAATTGGTTATTTTTGTCGATCCGTCTGAACACTGTCAGGAATTAACCAAAAGAGTGAACCACATTCGGTATTCCCCTTGTGGTCCTAGACACAACCAAGCGCGACATCTTTATCAAATAGAAGTCTACATCTGAAACCACGATCCATGAAGATATGGAAATCATATAGAAACTACTATGATCTCCCAAATCCGAGGATCACACAGTCGCTCACAGTTTGGCCCAGTTTGGGAATACCCACGATGACACCCTGATTGCACCCTGATCATAATCTAAGTAATGCACCAGCGGACCGTCCATCGCCTCGGTACGTGGAGTTTTTAATAAACCATTAATCTTTTTTAATTTTCCAAACAAGGTTTTCAAACCATGCAACATAACATGTACTAACCTATGCAAATTAGATCATATAAATCATTCAATAGACATTTAAGTAATCCACAACTCTAGAAAGCACATAACCGGACATTATGATGTCATGGCAACCATTCCAATTAGTTCACAAATTCCTCGCATGATACTAAGTACAAGAATCTAAACAATCATAATATTTCATATCCTAAGCCCGCATAATACTAATGAGCAAGGAAGTCCCGCCCACCTGTATATGCCGGATAAACCCTTGCGCCTCTCCTCGACACTCACCACTAGTCAATCTGAAATCAACATTTACACATTCAATTCTCCGAATCTCCAAAACCTTCAAACTACATCAACAACTATCATAGCTATCCCATCTATATCATTCATATCGAATTCCAAATAAAGGGTTTTTTCCAAAATTTTGGATTTCTCATTTCACCGTATAAACAAGCAAAACTACATTCATTTCCTTCCAAATCCAAAATAGAACATATTTAATACTGGTCACAACTCCAAAAGATGAATGGATCGAGTTTTATTACTTATCAAAAGATTTGTACTTCAAAAACCCTCTAGATAGGTGAAATTCTTCTACATCTGTCAGAAATTGCAATTGAACAGTTAAAACTTTCATAATTCAGTTCTAAATCGATAAACTCTCAATTTAGAAGGAAGATCCGAGCTTATTTGGTTCTAGATTGCCTTATGCATCAAAACCCTCAAACCCTCATTTTTGGATATTGAATCTGAATGAATATATAGATTTGAAACTAAAATGATTAAGAAGTTCAGATTCCTACCTCAGACCTTTAGATCTTCCTTGAATCAGCTCTGGACCGTCTCTCTGAAGCTCTGGAACAGTTTGGGAAAGTTTGTGTGTGAAATGATGAAATAAATGGCTTGAATCTTTTTAAATCTCGCGCAATTACCACGGTTGACACTTTATGGACCGCGGTCACCCATGTGACCTAATTTTTTTCATGATTTTCAACTGATTACTGCAGTTGACCTTCAGTAACCGCGGTAAACAATGTGATATCTTGTTTTTCAACATTTTTCCCCTTATCCAACATTCTGATTTATTTTATTTTTATACCATACCATATAATAAACATTTAAAACATTTTTTTCAAATATTTTTACATTTATTTCAAAATTTTAAAAATTCATTTTCAACATGTATGCATTTGAAACATTTAGGGTATTACAATCTACCCCCCTTAAAAGAAATTTTGTCCTCGAAATTTAAATAGAAAGTACCTGTATAATGTGTCCAATCATTCATGCCTGGCGAAGAGATTTGGGTACTTCCTTTGCATCTTACTCTCTAACTCCCAGGTCGCCTCCTCCAGGTTATGATGCCTCCACAGGACCTTGACTAGGGGTATGTCCTTGGTCCTGAGACTCTACACCTTACAATCAAGAATTCTAATTGCTGGCTCCTCATAAGTAGCATCGTCCCGAAGTACAACATCCTCCCACTATATAACATGAGAAGGGTCTAGCTCGTACTTTCGGTGCATCGATATGTGGAACAAATTATGTATTGAGGACAATCTGGTCAGCAAATCCAACTCATAAGCACATGCACCGACCTGTCTAATGATCTCAAATGGACCAATGTATCGTGGTGCTAGCTTCCCCTTCACTCTAAAATATCGAATCCCTTTCTGTGGACTAACTCTCAAGAATACTCGATCACTTGGCTAGAACTCTAGGGGTTTCCTCCTCTTGTCAGCATAGCTCTTTTGTCTGCTCTGTGTTGTAGCTAGTTTCTTCTGGATTTGCTTAACCTGTCGGTTCATTTCCTCAATCAACTCGGGTCGAGTGAGTACCTAATAGCTATTATTATAGGTAAACTCAGCTAGATGTAAATGCTTGCTCCAATTACTTTTGAAATCCATGGCACATGCTCTCAGCATATCCTCCAGTATCTGTATGACCCTCTCTGACTGCCCATCTATTTGTGGATGAAAGGCTGTGCTCATAATGAGTCTGCTCTCCAATTCCTTCTATAAGCTCTACCAAAACTTAGATGTAAATCTGGAATCTCTGTCTGACACTATCGTCCTGGGGATGCCATGAAGCCTCACAATCTCCCTAACATAAAGCTCACCTAGTTTACTCACTGTATCAGTAGATCGAATAGGTAGAAAATGTGCCACCTTAGTCAATCTATCTACAATGACCCACACGGTGTCTTCCCCCTTGTGACTTCTCAGCAGGCCGCTAACAAAATCCATTGCAATATTATCCCACTTCCATTCTGGGATCGAAAGTGGCTGCAATAGTCCTGACTATTCTCTGTGCTCGGCCTTTACTTGCTGACAAATTAGACACCGGGAGACATACTTAGCTATGTCTCTCTTTATTCCTCACCACTAGAAAGTTGTTTTCAGATTTTGATACATTTTGTCACCACCTGGATGCATAGTATACTTTGTCTGGTATGCTTCATCTAGTATGGTTCCCTTCATTTGTCCAAAACTTGGCACGCAAATTCTATTCCCCAATCTGAGTGCACCCTCTACATCAAGCCTGAAGTCTTTATGCTTGCCCTGTTTGACTCCCTCAATCAAATCCATAATCCACTTATCAGTTCTCTGTTCATCTCTGATCTGGTGTAAGATATCTGGCTGGCAAGTTGCTGCACACAGATATGGTTGTTTCTCATCAATGTCTATACCCAAATTATACTGACTAATTAGCTGATAAATCTGTCCCACTTCTTCATCCTTCTTGCTGGATTTTCTGCTAAGAGCATCGCCAATAACGTTCATCTTGCCGGGATGATAGTGGAGTTGAAAGTCATAATCATTGAGGAACTCAATCCATCTCCTCTGTCGAAGATTCAGTTCCTTTTGGGTATATATATACATATTTGAGAAGGTATATATATATTTGAGGCTCTTATGGTCTTAATAGAGATCATAACTCTCACCATAGAGATAATGCCTCCAAATCTTAAATGCAAACACAATCGCTACAAGCTCCATATTGTGTGTGGGGTAATTCTGCTCATATGGCTTCAACCGCTGTGAAACATAAGCCATTGCATGTCTGTACTGCAACAGTACTGCACCCAGACCGTTAAGCGATGCGTCAGTACATAGGGTGTATTTCATACCAAAAGTAGGTGTGATTAGTACTAGTATTGTAGTCAAACCGCTTCTTCAACTCCTGAAAGGACTGCTCACATTGATTATTCCAAATGAATTTCTCATCCTTTCTGGTTAACTTTGTGATCGGACATGCTAATTTGGAGAAATCTTTTATGAATCTGCAATAGTATCTAGCCAACCCAAGGAAACTCCTGATCTCTGTGACTATCGTGGGTTGCTTCCAATCAAATACTGCCTGTACTTTCTCCGAGTCTACTGCTATTCCCTCTGCTGAGACAATGTGGCCAAGAAACTTAACATGCTTCATCCAAAACTCGCACTTACTAAATTTTGCATACAACTCATTCTTCCTCAAGGTCTCCAAAATAATATCCAAATGTTGTGCGTGCTCAGCTTCTGAACAGGAATATATCAGAATGTCATCAACAAATACTACGACAAACTAATCAAGGGACTGGCTAAAAACTATGTTCATCAGATCCATGAATGCGGCTAGAGCATTAGTCAAACCGAATGGCATGACTGTGAACTCGAAGTGGCCATACCGCCTCCTAAAAGCTGTCTTCTGTATATCTGACTTTCGAATCCATAGGTGATGATACCCTGACCTCAAACCTATCTTAGAAAAATATTGTGCTCCACTGAGCTAATCAAAGAGGTCATCAATCCTAAGCAGTGGGCATTTATTCTTGATAGTGACATGATTCAGCTTCCGGTAGTCTATACACAGTTTCATGGATCCATCTTTCTTCCTTACGAATAGTTACTGAGCTCCCCATGGCAACTCACTCTATCTAATGAATCCCTTCGCCAGAAGCTCATCCAACTGTGTTTTTAGCTCAATCAACTCCATGGGTGCCATTCTATATGATGGAATAGCTATGGGGTTGGTGTCGGATGCAACTCAATCTTGAAGTCTACTTGCTTATGCAGTGGAAGCCCAGGTAGATCTTCTGGAAACACCTCTATGTATTCCCGTACCACAGGAATCCTCTGAATATCTATGTTTCCTTCTGCATCCTCATCTAGCAATTGCCTGAAGTCCTCTTTTTGCTTAATAAAATACAATAATGCTAGCATCGGGCTCCTAGGCAACCTCTGCATATCCCCATCTATCCTCAATATCTCCCCAAATAGCAACCTTATGGTGACTCTCCTCTTCTGGCAAAATATATGTGCCTGATATTGGGTCAACCAATCCATTCTCAATATCACGTCATAGCCACCAAAATGAAGTAAGCAGAGATCAACTAGAGTCATTTGGTCTCCAAATCTGAGTTTAATTTCACAATACTTCCCTGAATTCACTATCTCGCCTATTGGTGTGATCACATCTAATGGTACAACCAATGGGCTTGTAACCAACCTCAATCTATTCACTAACTCGTTAGAAATAAAATATCTTGTGACACTAGAATCAAACAACACATGTATAGCAACACCAAACAACAAAAATGTACCTTCCACTACAGGGGTGGGAGCTGTCTGTGTGTCTGCTGCATACAGTCTGACCTGGTCTCTCTGCCGTGTCTGAGAATGTGTTTGCTGCCTCTGCTATGGGTAGTTATTCTGTCCTTGCACTAGCTGCTGCTGAGCTAAGGCTGGTGCCCTAGTAGGAAAACTCCTGGCTACATGTACTGGTTGTTTGCATACAAAACAAAGTCCTAGCCTCATAGCCTGCTCTCTCTACTCAATGCTCGTTTGATCAAGTGCAGTCTGTTGCTGCAGCTATCTGGTAGCTAAAGTTTGACTACGAGTAGTAGGTGTTCTAGATGGCTGTTGTCTACCCCGTCTCTGTTGTGGAGCTCCTGAAGTATGATCTGGATGTGGTCTCTTCTGTCTACTCCTCAGAGACTGCTCGAACTCCAGATCTCTTTCTACAAACTGTGCCCTCACAACTACCTCTCTGAAAGTAGCCAGTCTCAACAATGTGATCAACTTCCTGATATCAAGTATCAAGCCCTCAATAAATTTGTTCGCTTTGGACTGTTCGTCCATAATCACCTCTGGGCAAAACCTAGACAGCTCGATAAATTTTTGCTCATGTTCGGAGACTGTCATGGTCCTCTATGTCAATCTACTAAACTCTGATCGCAACTGAGCCCTCCATGCTGATGAAAAGAAAGTCTCATCAAACAATGTCTTAAAATCATCCCAAGAAATTGCTAACTCGTCAACGGTTGGATCACTCATGATCATCCGCCACCAATGGTAGGTTGGCCTTACCATCTGATGCACCGCTAATGCTACTCTCCTAGGTCCTGTCACCCCCATCACTGCCAGGTGCTTGTCCATCTCAATTAACCATCTATCGGGTGCTACATGATTTGCTAAGCCCTCAAAAGAACTAGGACGCAGCTTCTGAAACTCTATCACTAGGTCTCTCTACTCCTTGTCATAGCTAGCAGTGCTCGAAGTCTGTGCTGGGTGCTCTAATGGTACCGGTGTTGGTATCACTGGCTCTGACAATACTGGTGATGGTGTCGGTAGCTGTACGGGTGCTGGAGGCTGGACTGGATGTTGTGAGGACTTTGCCGAATACCAGCTCATCATGGCCCGATCCACAGCTCTCTGTATCATATTTGTTAGTACATCTGGTGACACGGTAATAGCAGTGGATACGGCTGTCCCCGTAACACCCTCATCTCAATAAGTTGATTCATCACTGGCCTCCTCCTTGACCAAACCTCGACGAGGTCTACCTCGTCTTCTTCCTCTCGGCATTATCTATAATTCAAAATTTCACTTTCAGTGTCCAACAGTTTATTCATATTGAAGCAGAAATTTTTAATAATTTGAAACAACATACTGCATTTCTACTTCAATTTGAATGCCTTGAATTTTTTATAATAATCATTTATTCCAGACCCACCTATACCCTTTGCATTCATCGTGCTGCTATGATTCTAAGTTCATGTCTCTAGGTTTTCAATTTGTTTCTATGGCCTAGAGTTTATGATTTTAAGTCGACAACATTTTATTTGTTTCTGGATATAGGAATTCAGATAACAATACTCAAAATAGTATACTATATATATCACACACAAACATCGAACAAACAATCAAACAATGCACGCTGGCATAATGGAATCCACGTTCCATTATGGTTAGTATATTTATGGCAAATCCCGATCTCTAAGGATGATGCAAAACCCACCGTACGCGACCGTCCCATACCAGTAGAATATAGTGTGTGCAAGTTCTCCCAAAGAGTCTGTTCATTGTCCATTGCAATTCTGCAAGTGTCTTGCTCCTTAAGGCTGACGCAAGACCCATCATAAGCGACTGTCTCATTCCAGTAGAATACAGTGCATACAAGTTCTGCCCAGGAATCGATCACTCACCATACATGGTCTGTCATTCTTCAAATCCAGAATTCTTCCATACTTCTAAATCTCTATGCATCCCATACTACATAGGAATTAGAAATACAGAATCCTCCTGAATCGAGTCCTAACCAAAACAAGTGTGTGTTACCATATTAACAGTCTCTAGCTTATATCCTAACAACTTTTATTTGGATCCACTATACCCCGAAAACAACACCCGCTCTTTCCTAGACTTAGGGTTTCAATACTTGGCTAGTTGATTCATCTATTAAATCACCAAGTTTAAACTCTATCTCACTTTTATGTGATGTCATCACTCCCGAGTCTTGGACCTTTCCTGAATAGAGCTCAACTTGCAGGGCCACTACCGAAGTAGAGCTCGACCTACAGGGCAACCACAGTACTTTCGTCCTACTGCGACTGGTAACTTGAACATGTTGACATCACCTAAATCTTTTCTAGACTTCTATCCGCTTAGTAGATGGATTCTACTCATTTTATCAACTTTTCGAAAGTCAAATCTAGTAGAAATTCTTTTCCAATGAAAATCAAATCCGGTGAAATTTTCTTTTCCGTGATAAATTTTGTTCTAATAAAATCAAATTCATTCTGTGTCAATCTCAACCCAGTAGTTCTACTAACTAGGCTCTGCAACCAACTTGTCACAGCCCGGCCCCTGCGTCGGGCCTTTCGTAGCTCTACAGTCGAGCTGTGATGCTATACAATGCTCGACGGTAAAGGTATGAAAGGCCCGGCATGGGGGCCAGGTTGTGACAATCATATACAAAAAGACAATAACAACCTCCCTAGTAAGGCTTCACCAAAATAGTCAGAGTCACCTAGAGATAGTTGTAATACCTTGAAAACTCTGTACCAAATGAAACAAAATTCAAGGTCTATTCAATGAAATTTGGGTGCAAAATGAAACCAAGCTCGTTTCAGGGCTAAATTTGGCAAGTTCTAAAACCCTCACTTAGGAATCCAAAATCACCTAAGATAAATCAAAGTGACTTGAACCGGCCAATTGAATAATATCTCTGAAAATTAGCTCAATTGGTCAAGAATAGGGCTCTCATTTTGTCAAAACACCTTTAGGGTTTAAATTAGGAAAGAAATGAAATTTAGGATACTTCAAGGATTTGGAATGACTCGAAATTCCATGGGTTGGCATAAACTAACAAGACACATGACACATCCAAAAATCGAGACAATTGGCCAAGATTCGAGTAAAGTGCCTTCAGTGGGCTCTAAATAAATAAGGTTTCTAAGGAAAAACGTCTTGGGCCAAACTATACCTTAAAATTTGTGTCTTGATCATGTGGTTCCAAAACTATATGTTATACACTTAAATTCCTTGTAAAGAAGAAAATATTTAAATTTTAAAAACCCATGTGAACCCATGAAGGCATGGCCACTCAAAGCATGTGCAAGTCACATGGGTGGAACTCCATGATCCTGTGCACCCCCACCCTACCCAATAACCTTGGGAATGTCTTCCCTAATTTGAACACATGTAAAATGATCTTATGCACCACATTGATGATTCAGTACACCCACAAGAGGCGTCACCTATAGAAATCCATAAAAGGATGATCCCATGTACACCATGTAGTGATCAGGTGCACCTCGTTGCCAATTAAGCCAAAATCGGCCCACATGCGTGTATGTGTGAGTTTGCACATGTGACAACCCTTATTAGAAGATTCTAGAACAAGAAAGACGCTCTCTAATCTCATCCTAGCCGTCACCTTTAAATGATGGAAATTAAGATGGAAAGTGTATATGTAGTGATCTCATGTAGACATGGCGCCAAGATTGAGGGATCCTCTCCAAGAAAACCAAAATTTTATTCTAGCTTAAAAGGGAGAGTTTCTTGTGCAAGATTTGAAAATCAGAGTGTGATATGGTGTCTCTCATCTTTGATAGCCTGTTCACCACTAGGTGGACGTCCCAAAGAGATCATAAAAACCTTGCCTTATTGGACATTTGTGATGAGCAAGCAAGAAAATAAAAAGGGAAAGCAATAAGAGAAGATTTATTCTCTCAAGAGGACGTCTAAGACTAATTTAGGAGGCTTCTAGAATGATCGGATTCTCTAAAATTTAATTAGAAATATCCTAAGGAATATTCCTTTGAACCTTGAGAAAATTTGCAAGTTTGGTGATCCTTGCACATACTTGCCTTTTCTCTATTTAAGTGTTTGGAAACTTGCCCAAACAATGAGAGCTGCCCAAAGAGCTGTCCATGGATGTCCCTTACTATTTTTGAAAACTATAAATACTCCTTGTAGTGCTCACAAATCATTCATTCCAAAGAGCAAGAGAAAATGTCCCTAGCTCTCTCCCTTCTTCTCCTTTTTGTTCTTCTTCTTCTTGTCATTTCTTTGTATTCTTTAGAGGAGAGTTCTAGTTCTAGTCTTGTCTGAGATATTTGGAGTGATCTTGCTGGAGTTTGAAGAGCCAAAGCTTAAGGTAACCTCTACTCAAATTTTCAGAGAAAAACGTCTTGAGGTGAAAGTTACCCTCTTAAACCTTTTTCATGTTTAAGCTATTAGCATGTCCATTTCGATTGATTTGTTTTTCTAAAAATTTTAAATGTTTAGTTTCAGTTTTCTATTCCCATTCATGCAATGTTTCAGACCTGATAATGTTTAGGATCATGCCTATTTTTATGTTCACTCATGGTAGTATCATGTTTAGGGATGAGTTCCAAGTTTTGGTGCATGATTTTGAATGATGAATGAGTTGTTTCATGTGTTCTCAAATTCTGAAATTTATTTTTCAGTTTATTGTATGATCTGAAATATTATTATTATTTTTGGAACATGAGATCTAAGATGAGAAAAATAGTGATACAAACTATGTACCATCATAGTTGTTTTAGTAACATTATGGGTGTTCTCTTCTTATGACTAGTTCATAAGGTTTATAATACCTAAGTGATTGGTTGGTGGGTTAGAATCCCTAAGTCCAAAGTCCAATGAAATAGACTAAGAAATGTCATATTTCACTCTAACAAGTCACTTAGTTGAGAACATTAAGGGTTAAAAAACTCTTTTGGTCTAAACTACAACTTACACAATCTAAATGCTTGAAACGCCCTAATTCTTGAAAATGGTTGAAATATGTATGTGTTAATGTCTTGAATATGAGGATAGTTGTTTAAGATCCACTGAGCTTTGTGCTCACTCTTCCTTTAACATTTTTCAAGAATTTGAACTTGTGAAGAAGAATGTGGGATGCCTCCCTTTTAGTATCCTTTTATCTTAAAATTTTCTATGTAGGGCACGTTGTCTACTTATGTCTTTAATTCTGCTATAGACATCTTTATTTTTATGAACTCTTCTTTGTGATTAAATAAAAAGTATGAATTTTCTTTTATCTCTTATAATGTAGCCTTGTACATTTTTTTAAGGCATGGGATATTGGGATCAAAAAGTCAAGTGTATGTCACTTGTCAAGTAGCACCGGACCCAGCCCGCCTTATGGTTAAGTCCACTGTGGCAACAACTGTTTCAATAGTGGTTAAGTCCAAACATCCATAGTGAAGAATACGGGGTTGGAGTGTTACAATAGTCAACTCGCATTGTGTCAACTATCACCTGAAATGGAAAAGTGGGGTGAGCTCGAGAGCCTAGTAGATCATACAACACATCACTAGCACTATTCAGACCAAAATACAAAACATGCAAACACTTTCATTACATTAGGGCATTTCAAAAACTTTATTGTTTTCCATCACAATTAAGACCGAAAGGTTTGTGGCCTCGGTGTCCCCTCGTGGTCCAGGAGCGACTTCGAAGGTAACGCCCGAGGGCCGGTTACCTTTCGGGACCCTGACGGGGGCATGAGGTTCGAAGTGTCACCTAGCCTCGCAGCCAGTCTAGCTGAGGACACCCACAATGACACCCAAAGGCCAGTCATCTTCCTGGTACATGGTTTTTGTCTTAATTTAATCTTCTTTAGTTTCACAATCACATCGTGACTCATACATCACATTAATATTTCAAGATGCATGTAAATCACTTTAATGAATATTCTTGTAATCTAAACATGACAAGAAATTATAAAACATTTCATGTTATCTAAGCATGCGAGTATTGAAAATTTTAAAACACCCAGCATGTTATTTCAATGTTCAATCAAACATTTCGATCAACATTCACACAAGAATACACCTAGCATGCTTCTAAATACGTATTCAAAAAATTCAATCATCATGGTCAATATTTAAAATCTAAATAATAGTAGAGAGTACGGTAATCACACCCACTTTAATTTTCTGGGGTCGCTTGCACATCTGCGCCGCCCTTCGCCACTCCTTGATTTTTAATCTGAAAAATAAAAATTATTCTGTTGAGTCCATAGCCCCTACAACTCATTCAAATTGAATTTTAAATAGTTTCTTGGGCTTTGATATTTTATTTTATTTTATTTTATTTTTAAAAGTATTCACGAAGTGTATATATATATATGAAACAAGATCCCTCGCGTGGGTACGCTCTATTCAACATTCCCCCTAATATTTTTTTCACCTCTAATGCATCCAAAAATAAATTTTTTACAAAAATAACTCTTACTAGCATTATCAAAAAAAATATGAAACCTAAGTCTAGAGCATAAAAAAATGCAAAGGTCTCACATTCAAATCAAATTTAACAAAATTAAATATTGGGGCATGAACATCTTAAAGTACTCACGAGATAAATGTTTTTAAAACAAAACCCCCTCACGTGAACACGCAACTATTCGTCATTCCGTTTAATACTTTGCACATCAAACCCATTCCAAAATAAAATAAAATAAAACAAATAAAAAAATTCAGAGGTTTCAAAAACGCGAGGTCACGATGTTAACATTCAAAAATTTGAGAGATCTCAAATTACAAAGGTTTCAATGCAAAGGGTTATTTGCAAGGGTCTAGATGTGAAATTTTTATTTTTCTCATTCAAAGCAAGTTAAACACTAATTTTTAAACCTTCAAGTGAAAAGATCTTGGAATAGAAATGCGATACCCAATGGTTCGCATTTTTCCCTTCGTTCTTTGTCAACAACGAACCCTCAACGCCTCAGATCTATTTTGTTCTAAGCATAACCATCCATACATCAGAATACAACACATAGAGATGTTAAACCACCCATTTCATAGGGAAAACGAAGCTCACCTTGTTCGAAATTGCTTCGCACATTGAAGCCCTCCAGGGATCACGTTCTGCATTGCTCTTTGTTTGCCTAGCATGCAGGTTTTCTTCTTCTTCGCGCAGACAGCGCCACAACAACTTGTTTTTCATCTTCATCGCGTGGAACTCGCAGCAACAAGCTGCTTCTTCTTGTTATGCGAACAACACGCAACAGATCACTCCTTCTTCATGCCAGACGTAGCAACACGCTGCTTCTTCTTTTGAGCAAAGAATGCACCAACACCAGCTATTGCATTATTCTTCTTCCTCACTCAAGAACGCAAGCACCAGCAACATTTTCTTCTTCATTTTGCACAAAAAAACACATAGTACCAGATCTATGTTTCGTTCCTCTTCTTCCCTGAGTCGACAACACTAGCACGCGTTCTTCTTCTTCTTCCTCGCTCAAAAACGCACCAACAACAGATATGTACTTGCTTCTTCTTCATTTGATCTTCTTTTCTTTCGCGTAGATTGCAGCAATAGGGACACAGTAGCACCTAGTCTTCTTAGTTCGGCAGACTGCACCAAATCTAGTGTTCCTCCTCTTCTTCCTCACTCGAATCACAACAGATCCGTGTTCTTCATTTCCCCCATTCGTCGGTTGTGAAAACGCAATAGTACAACTATTCTATCTTCTTCTTTTCGTGCAAATAATGCAACTATAATCTATGTTCTTCGTTCTTCTTCTTCGTGAACCACACACAGATCACAGCAATAGCACACCCTTCTTCAATCTGTTCTTCGCGTTTCTTTTGTTCTTCATGCCCCAAAGCGCAGCTCACTACGTTTTTCCTCTTCTTTCCTTTTTTTGGTTCAACACACAGAAACGCCATTTGCGTGTTTATGTTATTTTCTCCTTTTTTGTTCAAGAGTTGAGTGAAGAAAGAAAGAAAAGAAAAGAATATATATATATATAAGAACCTATATTTTTTTCCGCCAAATCATGCATTTAAAATTTTGCGCAAATTTTTTTTTGGTTTCCATTATATATATTATTACTTATTTTTTATTATTATTATTATTTTAGCATTAGTATTTTACTTATTATATATATATATATATATAAAGTCTCCAAAGTGACGTGTGCGCATTATAAAATTTTGGGGTATTATATATATATATATATATTGGATAAAGGTGATAAGTCATGTATTAGATAAAGGAATAAAAAAATTATCAATTAAAAAGGGATTAGCATGGATGAGTGGTGAGGATGAAGAGGGTTGACCATTGAAGGTCTTTGGTGGGACCCACCCAAACCTTTCCCTATACAAAGGGATTGTTCCCCTTCTTATTTTTCTCATCTCTCATTCTCACACCAAACCATCCCAGAAAGAAAGAAAATGAGAGGAAAAAAAGGAAGAGAGAAAGGAAAAAAGAAAAAGAAGGCAAAAAAAGGGAAAAAGAAAAAAGAACAAAAAAAAGAGAAGGAAAAGAGAAGTTGTCGTTCTCGATGATCCAACATTTTGGATAAAATATTCTCACCACTTTTCAATTTAGAATTGTTGTAGAAGTTATGAATTTTAATTTTTATAATGTAATTTTCATCAGTTGTGTTAGTTTATTGTATGACACAAAACTATGGTGTAATTTCACTAGGAGTAGAACTACACAATATATATATACTTTATTTGTACCCATTCAAGCCCATTCAAGCTCTAAGAATTTATATGGTAGTTGGAACTTGACACATAGTAGGTATACCCATTAACATTGAAATTTTAGTTAATAGGTACTGAAATGTCTACAATAAAATTTCAAACTCAATGACACTAAAATTAAAATTTTTGAAAATCAATTGATACATTAAATTCGCATTTATGCGCTTTGAGAATTAATTAATAAATATAAAAAATGTATATAGGGTTATATAATGTTAAATAATAGAAAAAAAATGTTATATAATGTTATATAACATTATGAAATACTTATTAGAGAAAAATGTGTAACATAGAAAATAACTAAAATTTTTTTATTTACTATATTGAACTGTCATATTTATGAAAATGACTGGTTATTGTGTACCAATAGTGGGACACATGTCGACAATACAGATTTTCAATATTTTGGATCAATATTAAAGGTTTACTGGCACGAATTGACCTTGTTGACCCTTTCGGTCAGACAGGTCAGCGAGTGTTATGTTTAGTTAGAGTTGATTGTATTAACCGAAATTGGCCAAATCCATAAATAAACCATAATTGACCGAGTCAATCCTTTGATTGACCAAGGACCATAAAGTTAAATTTGAGCCAAGTTTTATGTAGATATTAAGAAGCAACGTTGATTACACAGGATCAAACGCTAGCGGGAGGCAACCGGTTACGAGAGGAGTATCGAAAGTTGAGCATCCTTGTGAGTAGTGTTTTCTAATTTATCACTTAACTTGTTATTCTGTTCATAAATGAAATGTTATTACATATTTGAACGCATTTGCAATCTTTAAATAGATTTTTAAATGAAAATGTGCACCAAGTCTTGAGATTCAGGTTCGGGTTAGGGTATTAGATATGGTAGAGCATTGAGGACCAGAAGTCATCGTATCTGGGGGTACTTTCTGTGTAGGTTTATCAATTGGCTCTCCTATTGAGGATCTGATGCCGCCATATATAAGGTATGAGCTGGCGGATCCCTATGATATGATATAAGAATACATATAACTATCAGGTACACCCGCTCAAGTAGATTTATTATTGCCTGGTAGGCTATTGAGAGCTTCGGCATTTGTTTTCAACATTAAAATCATTTTCAAAATAGAAGGTGCACGACTGCATTGTGAATTTAACATTTGTTAACCGTTGCATTCATTTGCATTATTATTATTGTGTATGAATATATGACATTATTTCATAGAATTCATGTTCTAAGTTATACATTAAACTACATTACTCACTGAGTTGTTGTAGACAAAATTGGCTCACTGCTGTAACATTTCAAGTTTTTCTTCTGCAAACGAAGGAAAGAAAGTAGTCATCACATAGTATGCATTTTCTTTAATTTGGTAGGTTTTTTCACGTGGTTTACTATTTTGAGAATTAGTATGATATATAGGAAGTAAGAAAAATATTATAGATATTTTGATTATCACATTTTTGCTACTGCTGCATAGAAAAAGTTGTAGCAAAAATGGTGCACTTTATAATCTCTTGTTCAGATGTTTAATGACGTAGCATCCTGTCTTTTGGCATTTTGTTTATCATTTTATTTAGCCTATCATGATTACTATTAAATGGTGCACTTTATAATCTCTTGTTCAGATGTTTAATGACGTAGCATCCTGTCTTTTGGCATTTTGTTTCCAAAATCGGTATTCGAGTCATTGTGCTAATCAGGCCTAGTGTGGTTGCACAATCGAAGGTCAGAGTGTTACAATCAACCCTGAGACCGCCATTACTTTCATTAATGTTACTTAGAATGCTTGCCTTTTTGGTTTACTCCACCACAATCAGAGAAGCTCTCCTTGGAATTGTTAGAAACATCAACACTACTTTGCGATGAAGAGGCTTTATCTTCCCATTATAGCAATTGATATCTCTAGAAGCATGTCATCATTCATTTTGTCTTGTCTGCCCTTTACGGTGTTATACACATTTAACAAGATTTCTCCGCCCGGCTGTCTTCATTAAATATGGTGACATTGACCTTAAGACCGCCTCTGCCTTTGTTGATGCTAATCAAAATATTTGCCCTCTTGGTGATTCCACTTCAATTGGAGCTCTCTCCTTGGGACTCTCAAAAACATCAACACTAGTTTGCAGAGATGAGTCTTACTTTTCTTTAAACTTCAATCATGCATGTGTTACCATAATCTCCTTCTTAGCAACCTTATGATCTTAACATTTGCTCACAAAAGTACTTCATGGTGTGAATGAAATGCCCACAATAATGACAAATATTAAGGAAGTCATTCATGCTTCAGAGAAACCAATTAATTGAATGGGACACAAACATGAAAACCCATTCTGATCTTCTTCCAAAAATCCAACCTGACTTTGATTTGTAATCATCGAGCTGAACGACGGAGTCACTTATCTTCTAAAAGCTCAATTTTGCATCTTCTATATATTTCCACCTCCTTAATCATATACACAATTGGGAGATCATCCAGATGAACCCACTTTAGCTCAACCTCACAATGAATTTTCATGTCATTTACTTTACCACATACCATCAAAGATTTAACAAAGTGTCGATGAACATGAAGTTTACATCCATCAAGATGTTGAACTGTCAACTGTGAAATATAAATAGTTTATCTCCCACCTGATTAAACTGAATTGGTCTAGAGGTTTTGTTGAAATACATGCTCAGGACTGCTCAACTTATTTAAGTTTGATTGAGTCCAAGTTGTTCCTTATTTTGAGGAGTTAGTTCTAGTGATTTTTCTGTTTTTTTTAGAGCTGATTTTCTGGATTTTTCTGTTAGTAGTTTGTTATTTTTCAAGCTTTAAATTGTAATGCTTCTAAGTTAAAATGTGTTCAAATTTCTCTACAAGTGCTGCAATTTATTTTAATTATTTCTCTTCTCTCATTTCAAAATACCGACAATTTGGTATCAGAGCTTTCTTCTTGAGGGATCTGTGAGGCTAGTTCAGTGCACCAATGGAAGGAGAGTCAAACTTTTCAGCAATGGCACCACCAGTCTTCGATGGAGACAATT
>JAJIYU010004771.1:0-23619 GCA_030144865.1 Tinospora cordifolia
CAGTTTCTTTTTGGTTTTCTCCTTTTCATTTGAGGTTGGTCATTGTTGTACTAGTCTAAATGGTTAAGTATGTATTTTGGACAAACTAATGTTAATGAAATGCTTCCGTTTTAAATTGTTGCTTACTTTGGCTTTTAATGGTTCCAATTATTCTGATATCGTCCCATCGCATGAGATTTGCAAAAAGGGCTTAACAGCAGTTGGGCGAACTCGGCTTGGTAAGAGGGTTCTTCAAGCTGCTGTGCCGGTCGGGCCGCCCTTGGTTTAGGGAAGGGTCCCAACAATTTGCATGTGATTTCAAAATTTGTTACAAATTTTATGATTGTATATGTTTGATGTTTTGTCATGTCATAAGTTAGATTGTTTACTAAGCTTGTTATTTGCTCACTATATTTGTAACAACCTAAAAACATATATATATATATATATATATTCATTACCATGATAATGGACTTAATACTGCGGTAGTACTTAGGATGCATGAAAAACTGGATTTTTTTCTATTAATGCACATGATTCACATGATTCAATCAAACTCGCCACCCATTATGAATTTACGCCCAATTAAGAGATAAGGGTGATGAGTTCGAATTAGGATGAGGATATATAAGAGATACTATCAAAGAATCACTAGATAAACCAAATCCTATCTCTCAAAGAGTCTTAAACCTATCTTAGCTCTAAACCAACACCGCACTATAAAGAGACAACTAGCTCTCACGTTTTTTTCACTCTCTAGTCAAATTCTAACTTTCCTTTCTCTCCCAACTTGTCCCACAAGAGAACATAAGGAGAACAACATCCAAACTATTGAGATTTTAATCTATAGGCTTCAGTTGAAGAGCTTGAACCATTCCAAAATGGTCCAAGGAGCTGTAGCTACAAAATAACTCATCAACGAGTTATTTGGGACAATTTGCGAAGGTTTAACAATTTTATCTTCTTATAAAGCCCAACTTACATATGTTGACATTAAATTGAAGATATTAGGGTGTTAGATTTATGGGGAAGTAAGGAAAGGAAGAAAATAGCACGCGTTGCATGATTTTAGTCTGGTTACTGCCGTAATTTGAGTTACTATTGCAATAACATATGTATTTCCAGATCATGAAAGTGATGATTGCTCTAATTCCACGGTAATGTTAGGGATTATTGAGGTAGTGCGATAAAAGTTGGGTTATGCATTCTGGTTTCTATTGTAGGGTACTACGGTATTGTAAGGTCCAAAACTGCCATGTTTCAGTTACCGCATTAATACAATAGACTATCGCGATAATGCATTAAATTTGGAACCTCTTATTATATATACGCTTTTGGTTACCACGGTAACGCCACCTTAATATTGCGATACACATAATTAAATCAACATTTTGACTTTTCTAATGGAATATTTTCTATACATTATGGACTATATTGGGTAAAGGATTGTTAAATCATGTTTTAAAACTTTATAGAATGCTTTGATCCCTAAGACTAATAGTTTAAATCTTTAAAGATTGAAAGCTAGAAACAAGAGCGAATCACAACACCAGGATCTAAAGAGATCAACTATTGAGGTGGAGATGATTACCTTGCTCTTACGTATTATTTTCGTTTTAAATGTATGATTACTTTTTTATTGTATTACTTGTCTAGGACTATGCTAAGCTCTTATGATTATGAGTGACTAAATTTCATGAATGATTGTTTGATTACATAAGTTTCATACTTAGAAACATGCTAGGATGTAACTATTAAATGTTGGATTGCATGTATGTTCTATTATTGATAGCATGTTGTATGATTTAGTATAATGATGCAGTATCGAAATATGTTGTATGCACTATATGTTGGATAACATGAATTGTATGACCATATGGATGATTAATGGTTTCCAAAATATTTTATATGTTATGTTAGGATTTGGGACATATTGGCATGTTTGATGCATTCAAGAATATTGCCTTTCATATAGAATGTTGATAA
The DNA here is from genome assembly GCA_030144865.1 of Tinospora cordifolia. Lineage (NCBI taxonomy): Eukaryota > Viridiplantae > Streptophyta > Magnoliopsida > Ranunculales > Menispermaceae > Tinospora > Tinospora cordifolia. Next base: position 1,966 of record JAJIYU010004771.1, read on the forward strand.
CATGACTGTTCAGTAATTTAGATATCAAAATAATGATGAATTCGATGTCTTGTATTTTTTGAAAACTAGAAACTTGCAAAATTAATTTGGAAATTCTGGAAAGTAAATGTTGAATGGAATTTTCCATATCTGTTTGAAATAATATGATTTTCTAAAATGCTTTTAAATAGAATATTTTCAAAAATGTTTGGAAAATGAAATATCATTCTGGAAAGTAAATACTAAATGGAATTGTGCATATCTATTTAGAATAATCTGATTCTCTAAAATGTTTTTAAATAGAACATTTTCAAAAATGTCTCTAGGGTTGTTCTTAATATGAATTTCTCTTCAAAGATCTACTCAGAATAAAAGGTAAAGGAAAAACATAGAAAGTTGTCAAAGATCGTTGCTGTTCTGGGAAAGAATTCTGAAAATCTATCAAGACTATGTAGACAGTGGATGAGACAGTGAATCAAATAGTCTACCCAGAAAGAGTGCCCAGAATCTATGTTCACAAAAGGAATGCTCTGTTTTGAAGACTATTTATTCTGAAGCATCTGAAGCTCTCATCATCACTCGAAAATACTTCAAACAACGATCATTGAGTTATTAATCACTGTTTCATTGAGAGCATTATTGTCCTTACTTTTTTTGTTTATTGAGTGATCAAAGAAGCTGTAGTATTCTTTGGACTGTAGTTCAACACACACAGTTGAGACTGTTGGTGGTAGCTAAAAGAAATAGGTAGAAATTGGCTATTGTCTTCTCGACGAAGGTTTGTTGTTGAGTCTAGTGTTTGAAGTGTACTCCTATGGGTCAAATTGCCCGTTGTGTATTGGTGTAACTTGCAAAATTTAGTGGATTCTTGAACTGAGCGAGGCCTCGCAGACGTAGCCTGTTAAGCTGAATTGCGTAATCATTCTTGTGTGTGTGTTTTCCATTCTTGTATCTGTGTCTTTTCATTTTGCTGCACATCAGATTTTAGTTTAGTGGTGATTAGAGTAAGTGACTCTAGTAATTTCAATTAGTATCAGAGAAGGTCACCTTCATTCTTGAAGCCTTTAACTTGGCAGGTGAGATCTACAAAAAATGAGTCATTCTACCACCGAGAAGCACCATCCTAAGGAAGAAGGGTTTATCACTAGACCACCACTTCTTGAGGAAGGAAATTATACTTACTGGAATACCAAGATGTGCATATTCAGTCAATTAGTGGATGAGTTGGCTTGGAGAGCAGTTGAAGACGACTGGATACCTCCAACCACAGAACACAACTCTGGTGTCAAACCAAAATCTCAATGGTTCGAGGATGACAAAAAGTTGTTCCAAGCAAACTTGAAGGTCCTCAACTCTATCTTCAATGCAGTTGACATAGACCAGTTCAAATTAATCGCCACATGTGAATCTGTGAAACATGATTGGGAAGAATTGCAGACAAACTATGAAGGAACAAATGTTGTTCACATCTCTAAACTGCAGTTGTTGACCTCCCAATTTGAAATGCTGAAAATAGAAGATCATGAGAACATATCCAGCCTCAATAGTAAGTTGCGCGACATTGTCAATCAAGCCTTCTTACTGGAAGAGAAATATTTAGATAAAAAACTTGTAAGAAAGGTTTTAAGATCCTTACCACCTAAGTTCGCAGCGAAAGTTGCAACAATTGAAGAAACGAAAGACCTCACCAAAATGAGACTAGACGAACTCATGGGATCATTGTAGACTTATGAAATGAGTCTTCTAAACCCGAAACCAGACAAAGGGATTGCTCTTCAGGTAGAAACCAATACACTGAACACGGAAGATGAATTCGCGTTGATAACTAGAAATTTCAATAAATTTATGAAAAAATATAGAAAATAGAATCCATCTTCAAAATTCAGATCCGATAATAGAAAATTTGCAAAAGAATATCCTAATCCTAAAAAGCACTTCAAAAATATAAAGTGTCATGAGTGCGAAGGCCTAGGACACATTCAAGCTGAATGTGCAAATACTCTCAAGAAGAAATCTATGAACGCTGCTTGGAGCAATGACTCTAACAACAGTCAAGATGAAGAAGAAGGAGTTACAAACAACTTTGTAGCATTCACTGCACCAATCATCCACACGCCCCTTGAAAATTCTGCAACAACAATCTTTGCTGAATCAAAAAGTGAAGATGAAGTAAGTTCAGAAGATTTTCGCAACACTTATGAACTCATGTATGATAAATGGTTGCAGGCTGACATGTAGAACAAAGAACTAATGGAGCAGGTTCCTAAGATGAAAGGGTCTCTAAAGGCACAAGAAGATGTAATCAAAGAGAAGGAACAAAAGGTGGAAGAATTGTCAAATAAACTTGACTGTGTACAACAAACTCTTCAACACCTTAATTCTGGGAAGGCAAGGTTAAGTGAAATATTAGACATAGGGCAAAACTCATGTGATAAAAGAGGTCTTGGATACAAGACTAAAACTGATCACAACAAATAAGTCAGACCAAAGATCTATGCAGACTCAAAGACACTGTACTGCCAAACTAACACCATGGGAGTAATTCAAAGACCTATTTGTTACTTCTGTGGCAGAAAGGAACACAAATGGAAGCAGTGTTACAAGCTACAACAAAATTTTCTGCAAAACAAAAAGAATAACACCAAATCTATACAGAGATGGGTACCTAAAATATAAAACAGGTCATTGGTTGCCCATACTACATTGTTTGTATGCTCTAATGAGACGTGGTACCTTGACAGTGGTTGCTCAAAACACATGACGGGTAACAGAAATTTATTAACCTCATTTTGTGCAAGGGAAGATGGTTACATCACCTTTGGTGATGAGGAAAAAGGGAAGTTCTTTGGTAGAGGAACATTGAACGTTGCTGGACTACCCAAACTAAGGGATTTGCTATTCGTTGAAAGCCTAAAGGCCAACTTGATTAGCATTAGTCAACTGTGTGATGAAGACCTATTGGTTAACTTCACCAAGGATGGATGTAGCATAACCACCAGTGCAAGGATGTTATTCATGAAGGGTACTAGAACTGTAGACAATTGCTATCAAGTTGAAAAGTGCATCATGACACTATTAAAATAGTGTCACAACACTGTTCTGAACACTATGAAAATCTGGCATAAAAAACTAGGACATGTAAACTTCGAGACTCCTAAGAACATCAATAGAATTTATGTTGTTTGTAGTTTGCCAAAACTCAATTCAGATCAGGTTGTTGTTTGTGGTCCATGTCAGCTGGGCAAGCAGAAAAGAACAAAACACTCTCTTGTTCAGTTTACCACCACTTCCAGAATTCTTGAACTTCTCCACATGGATCTATTCGGACCTATGCAAACAGAAAGCATTAGACGCAAAAGGTACGTGTACGTTTGTGTAGATGATTTTTCACGATTTACATGGGTTATCTTTCTCATGGAAAAGTAAGAAACGTTTGTCAACTTCAAAAATCTGTGCACAAAACTGCAAACTCAAAAAGGAGTCAAAATACAAAAAAAAATTAGAAGTGATCATGGAAGGGAATTTGAAAATTAGCAGTTCACTAGTCTTTACAATGAATTTGGTATTAGTTACGAGTTTTCTGCTTCAAAAACACCTCAACAGAATGGTGTACTTGAAAGGAAGAACTTTACTATTCAGGAAATGACAAGAGTAATGCTTCAAGCAACAAACCTTCCAACAAAATTCTGGGTTGAAACAGCCAACACTGCAGCTTACACAATAAATAGAGTGTATCTTCGCCCAGGGACAGAGCAAACACCATATGAAATATGGAAAGGAAGGAAGCCCAATGTAAGTTACTTTCACATTTTTGAAAGTGTTTGTTACATTTTAAATGATAGGGATCAGCTTGGAAAATTCGATGTAAAAAGTGATGACGGGATCTTTCTAGGGTATGCTACAAACAATAGAGCATATCATGTCTATAATAATCACACTCAATGTGTAATTGAGTCCATAAATGTCACAGTACATGACTATGAGAAGGAGGAGAAAGTTGAAAATAAAATACAAGATGAAGAATCTCTGCAGGAAAGTAACCAGCAAGTCTAGAAGAAATTGACAGACCAACTGTTGCAACAGTCTGTGATGCAGAAGAATTAATAGACAACTTAGAAATTTTAAAAGCAAAATGTATCAAAGCACCGTCATCTAGAGTCCAACTAAATCATCCTTCTAAATTAATGATTGGTGATCTGCACCAAGGAAGACAGTCTAGAAACATTTCACGGAAGAACTATAGAGAAATGGTAAGATTCTCATGCTTTACTTCAATGAGTGAACCCAAAAATGTAAAAGAAGTTCTCCTCATCGCAAACTAGATTGTTGCTAAGAAGTCGAGTCTGGAAATTAGTACCTGGACCATTTGAAGTAAATGTCGTTGGGACCTAATGGATTTTCAAGAATAAAACAGATGAACATGAAAATATCACTAGAAATAAGGCTCGTCTTGTTGATCAAGGCTACACCCAAGTTGAGGGAATTGACTTTGACGAGACATTTGCTCCTATGACTCATCTTGTATCCATTCGAATTCTTTTGGCTTTAGCATATACTCTAAATTTTGAACTTCACCAGATGGATGTAAAGAGTGCATTTTTAAATGGATATCTACATGAAGAAGTCTTTGTGGAACAACCCAAAGGATTCGAAGACAGCAATCACTCTGATCATGCGTATCAACTGAAAAAGCTCTTTATGATCTTAAACAAGCACCTCGAGCTTGGTATGAAAGACTCACAAATTTTCTCATCAACAACGGGTACAATAGAGGTATGATGGACAAAAATTTATTTCTAAAAACTGGTGATACAGATTTAGTTATTGCTCAAATATATGTTTATGATATTGTTTTTAGATCCACTTCACCTGAACTTTTTAACAAGTTTGCTAAGTTGATGAAGGATGAGTTTGAAATGAGTGTGGTTGAAGAATTGAATTACTTCCTTGGATTACAAATCAAACAAAGTCTCGAAGGTACATTTGTCTCTCAAACTAATTATGCTCGAAACTTAGTTAAGAAATTTGGATTAGGCAATGCTAAACATATGAGAACACCGATGAGTACAAGCACTAAGATATCTCAAGATATAGATGGGAAAGAGGTCGACCAAAGTCTATATAGAAGCATGATAAGCTGTCTTTTATACCTAACTGCTAGTTGGCTTGACCTTAGCTATAGCGTAGGCGTGTGTGCTCAATATCAAGCTGCCCCCAAGGAATCCCATTTAGCAACAGTAAAAAGGATCATCAGATACGTAAATGGAATCGCTGAATGTGGAATTTGGATGTCTAGAGATAGCAACCTTGACCTTGTAGGATATAGTGACGCTAATTGGGCTAGAAACATTGATGATAGGAAGAGTACTTCTGGAGGGTGTTTTTATGTAAGAAATAATTTGGTTGCATGGATGAGTAAAAAGCAAAATAGTATTTCACTGTCTATTGCTTAAGCTGAATACATTGCAGCTGGTAGCTGCTGTGTGTAACTTCTTTGGATGAAACAGATGCTAACAGATTATGGAGTTAAAAATGGGACTATGACTCTCTATTGTGAGAATAAAAGCGCCATTGACATATCTAAAAATCTAGTCCAACACTCCCAAACAAAGCACATCGACATTAGGCATCATTTCATTAGGGAATTGGTTGAAGATAACATTGTTACTCTCAAACACGTAATAACTGAAAATCAGTTAGCAGATATCTTCACCAAACCCCTTGATGTTGTTCGATTTGAGAAATTACGTGCATCACTAGGCATCTGCTTTCAATAGCTATCCTTCAATTATGAATATGTATATATTTTGTTTTAATTTTTGTATTATTTTTTATTTGCATTTATTTATTTATTTATTTTTAGGTTTGATCACTTGAGAGTGCCTGCACCATTCCACCTTCCATGATGACTCATATTCAATGCTCATTGCATCATGGGACTTCATTCATATCCATGATTAGGGCATCGTTTCTCTTTGCAATCGTTCTCTGTTCGCACACCACTTCACATAGCTTCAAAAGGTTGCACGATCCTCTGCATCTCCTGCCATCTCTTCTCCCTTTCATCATGGTTTTTCTCTCAATTAAAATCTGGGAGACATTCTGCACCTCCAATATGCTTCTCTGATGAATTCAGTCCCAAACTTGGGAGATTCAAAACCTTGGCCCGAAAATCAGTTCGTCCTGTACAAGTGTAGATTGAATCCGATTCCTCCGATGACCAAGTTCTCCTGGAATGTCTTAGACGGTTCCCTCAAATCCTAAAGCATGACCTTCTGGTAAGGGCCCCTCACCTGCTCCTCAACCTTCTTCGCCTCCTGCACAGGGTTCTTTGAACCCACAAACACGTGTCTGAAACAGAACAAGGCACCTCTATTCCTCATGACTCTCCTTTAACAAACCCACCTATAGTCACTCGTAATAAGACGGGGGCTCAGAAGTCCCTTCTTCACTCTGCCCCAAGACCTTTCTCTGTTCCACGGACTCCCCAATCACCATCCATTAATGTCGTGGATGCAAAGTCTCCTTTGTTTTTCGACTTTACCAAAAAGGCTATGTGGTCACAACTGTGTTCCAAGACATTTCTTGTTAAACGTATTACCCACCGCCCTAACTTTGTAAAGGCTGGACTTACTCCTTTGTTGGAAGCTCAACATCTTTTAAATTCACTCACCTGTCATTCCTTCTTCTCTCCATCTCTTGTCAAAGAATTTTATGCCAACTTGTCTAGTGCAATAATTGACCCAACATCTCCTTGGTATCATGTCAATTATGTCAGAGGAAGAGTTGTTTCATTTTTCCCGTTAGATCTTAATCAATTTTTTGAATTTCATGAGGTTGAACGTAGTCCCCTGCAACCCTTTGCATTAGACATAGATATGGATGAAGTAGCTAAGGTGCTGACAGGTGATCCAGAATCTACCTGGCCCGGGGCTAAAGGTATCAAAGTCTCATGCCTAATAGTCAAACATTTCTTATTATTTCAAATGTCCACCTCTGCCTGGATGCCAACCACCCATGGTTCCACTGTATTTCATGATAGAGCAGTTCTTTTCTATGCCATCAGCACAGGCCATCCAATTAATGTGGGGCAGATCATGTTCGACTCCATTATCAAGACGGTTGAATCTTCCTCGAGTTACATCAAGTTGTTGTTGTCATGTACCACCACTACGTATCTAGCCAAGAAATATAAGTTTTAGATTCCTCCCACAGAAAATACACCAATTCAGGGGGAGATTTGTATCTTGCGAAAGACTTTCGAAAGATCTCATACACTTGACATTGAGGGGAAGTGGCTGATTGGTCCACAGACCTTTACCTCTGCTGATGCACCTGCTGCCATGACTAATCGACAGAGGTACATTGGATATTTAAAAGCTCATCTAGCATTCATCTCTACTGAATAACATCATATCCATTCCATTCTCCATCAACTCGAAGAAGAAGAATAGCTTTGCATTGCTTGGGCAAAAAGGGAGAGAGTAGTAGTTAGGTAGTAGGGTAGTAGTAGTAGTAGTTAGGTGTTTTAGTGCACTATTTAGTTTTGTTGTTTCCTTTGATGTTTCAATAGTTTGTTTTAGCTTTAGTTTCTTTGTGTGCTTGCATTTCGTGACTATCATGAATTCTCTTAGTAATACAAAAACTGTTGTTGGTTTCATTTGTTGATAATTGATTTTCTGTTGAGTAGGTGTTTCACTCTGTTTTGCACCAAACAATGCCAAAGGGGGACATTGTTAGGATTTGGGACATATTGGCATGTTTGATGCAATCCAAAATATTGCCTTTCATATGGAATGTTAATAATATGACAGTTCAGTAATTTAGATATTGGAATAATGTTGAATTCGATATCTTGTATTTTTTGGAAACTAGAAGCTTGCAAAAATTAATTTGAAAATTTTGGAAAGTAAATGTTGAATGGAATTTTGCATATCTGTTTGGAATAATCTGATTCTCTAAAATGCTTTTAAATAGAATATTTTCAAAAATGTTTGGAAATTGAAATACTATTTTGGAAAGTAAATACTGAATGGAATTTTACATATTTGTTTAGAATAATCTGATTCTCTAAAATGTTTTTAAATAGAATATTTTCAAAAACATCACCGAGGTTGTTCTTAATATGAATTTCTCTTCAACATGGAATATGTCTTCAACCTAGAAACTGTTTTGTCTTCAACCCAGAAACAGTTCTTAGTAAAATCTGCAATGTATATTTTTTAAGAAAGAATACAAAATCTTTGCGAATCGTTTCTAGAAATAAACAGGTCGGCATTGATCCTTCAAAAGCCTTTCAATCTACTCTGAATAGAAGGTGAAAGAAAAATATAGAAAGCTGTCAAAGATCGTTGTTATTTTGGAAAAGATTTTTGGAAATCTATCAAGACTAGGTAGGCAATGGATGAGACAGTGAATCAAACAATCTATCCAGAAAGAGTGCCCAAAATTTGTATTCACCAAAGGAATGCTCTGTTTTGAAGACTATTTATTCTGAAGCGTTTGAAGTTCTCATCATCACTTGAAAATACTTCAAACGACTATCATTGAGTTGTTAATCATTATTTCATTGAGAGCATTAGTGTCCTTACTTTTTTTGTTTATTGAGTGACCAAAGAAGCTGCAATATTCTCTGGATTGTAGTTCAGCACACACAGTTAAGACTGTTGGTGGTAACTGAAAGAAATCTGTAGAGATTGATTGTTGTCTTCTCGAAGAAGGTTCGGTGTTGAGTCCAGTGTTTGAAGTGTACTCCTGTAGGTCAAATTGCCCACTGTGTATTGGTGTAACTTGCAAACTTTAGTGGATTCTTAAACTGAGCGAGGCCCCACAAACATAGGTTGTTAAGTTAAACTGCGTAATCATTTTTGTGTGTGTTTTCCATTCTTGTATTTGTGTGTTTTCATTTTGCTGCACATCAAATTTGTAACTACCCATATTTTGAGACACAAAAATATTCGGGTCCGACATATGTATTTTCTAAAATTTTTAATGGAAATACAAGGATTTACCTCAATTTTTCTCAATTTTATATTATTTATTAAAAAAAATGAGAATAATGGGGAAGAATGCAAATTTGAGAAAAAATATGTGGAATTATTAAGAAAATGTGATTTCTTAAGAGAAATAATTTTTAGGATGGATTATTAAATTTTTGGAATAATTATAAAATTTTTAGAATAATTAATGAAATTTTAGGAGAAAATGTAATTTTTTTATGGATTATTCAATTTTTGTTGAAAACAATTGTATAAATGGTAAGAATGGTGTATAATTAGAGATTTTGATGAGAAATGGTGAATTAAATGATTTTTGATAATTTTAAAAAAATGTGAAAATTCGGATATATATAAGTGTTGTATGGAGTAGGAAAGTGGAAAAATGACCAACAAAAAAAGTATGTGGACCTGGGCAACCTAGGCATTGGGATTGGACTACCTAGGCCCGTTCTAGGCGGGCCGCATAGGGCACAGGCCGAATGGCCCTTGCGGGCCAGGCTAGTGCTAGGCCAACCCACGCGCGTGGTGGCCCAGCACCTGCCGCTTCTTCTCTCCCCTCTCCTCTTCTTCCTTTTTTTCTTCTTTTTCCAGCGAGAAAATAACTGCAGGTGGTGGTTTTTGGACCCTGAATTTTCTCACTTCGGCAGCTCTGCTGGGCAGGGCTCAAGCAGTGAACATTTGTGCACCTCACAAGAAACTCAACAAGCCACGTGGGTGGCCATGTGGTGAAGTATTGTCATGCAAGAAGACCCCCCAAACCATACAATAAAACCACCATTGTTACTGTTATTAGCATGTTTGAGAGACCAACTTCAACTATTTCGTTTTCCCTCGTCCCTAAGCCAAACTGAGCAAGAGACCACTCGTTGGAAAGCCCTCGCACTCTTCTTCAAGTCCCTACAAGCCTCGGCCACCATTGCTCGACCAGTAGAGATGAAACCAGCCGAGAAAGTGTGTTTTTCAACACTTGGAAACCCAGGAAACTGAAAAAGAATGTTGATTTGAACGTCATACGGCTGATTCATACCCCATCCGAGGTCCATTTTGGAGGTATAATTGCTCATTTTAAACCTTGTAACATCTATTCTAACTTTCATTATTTGATATATAGCAAATAAACTCTAGAAATGTGTAAAAAAGGGGGCTGAAATGGGTTGCTCACCAGCTATGACAACAGTTTTGCAGGAAAGTTGTGTTTGATAGAAACTTTGAACCACCATTTGAAGTGGATAGGAACATCGGATCAGGCCAAAGTTTGGAGTGATTAAAGCTCACATTGGGAACTACAAGAAGGTATAAAGTTCGAACCTTTGTGAATATGATTTACCATGCTTATCAATGTGCCTTGTCAGTTAGGATTCTAGGACTTAGAAAATTTTTTGAAAAATTTCGTTAGGTTGCTATGTTGAAACTTGAAATTGAGAGTGGTTAGGGTTATGCTTGCTTGCTATTTTGAATGACACCTAATGGATTAATGTTCAGGGATCTGAGAACCCTTAAAACCAGCAGAGGAAAGCCTCAGGTCAATGTTGTAGAGAGGAGAAATTAGGCACTTAAAAAGCTTAGAAAAACTAAAAATTGAAAATCTGTTTCAGGACTAAAATGTAAAGAGTTAATTGAGTAACCAAAAATAACTATTTTGGGCCAAGATTTTGTGAAAAGGTCATGGGATATGCCTAAAATGTACATGTCAAATTTCAGAACATTCTAAGCTTGGAAGGTAGGTCAATTGGAGCACTTAGTGACTGCCTATCACATGCAGTCCAAGGAAACCAAATATCCTAATATCACTATTGGAAAACATATCAAACGAGATCCAAAAATTGTGAAGTAAAATTTTGGTAACTTTTTGGGACGAATAGATCAAATCGGAAAATTTTTACATAAATTCAACAATTGGATTGATCACAGGAAATTTGAGAAATTTACTGCACAGATAGGAAGAAAAAACCCAAAATTCCTAAATTTGGCTGAAAATTCTGAAAGTGAATTAAATGACCAAACCTCAGTGTTTTCAGCTTCAATTTGGTAGAGAGATTCTTAAGTATGTCTGGTATATGCATACCAAATTTCTGAGCATTCTGATATGGATAAGTAGGTCAAATTAGGCAAAAAGTTACTGCCTATCACATAAAATCTAAGAACACATAGACCCTGATATTTCAATTAAAAACACTACCAAATGAAGTCTTAAAATCATGATTTAAAATTTTGGAAAAGATTTGAGGAGTCCAGAACAGATCTAAAAAATTTGGTGCAAATTCGATGTACATATTGCCCGCAGAAACATCGAAAAAATTGTTGCGCAGTTAGGGCCATAAGTTAAAGATGTGCCTGAGTGATGGGAATTGGGGATTTTGATCTTTTTGACCCATTCTTGACCTGAATGGCCTATGTTGACCCAATTTGGGCACCAATTGATGAAAAATTACTAGGATGACCACATTGACCAGAGTTAACTAGGTTTGACCGATTGACCGAAATGGCTCAGGTCGATCGAAACTGAGTAGGGACAATGAGATTAGAGATTAGACCACTACATGAATAGAACTGAGATTGAATTTTAATTGATGCATATTCGAGAGAGTACCACGAGACTGGGCCAGTTGTCGATGAGAAATCGGTGCGCAGGACCCAAGGTGAGTAGTTTGACTCAGGTGTTTTTTGTGACTTTTATTCCTTGCATAAAATTTGTATGAAATGACATGGCTTAAATGGTTTCACAAGTCTTAGTACATCTGATTGGTTTTGAGATTGGTATAAAGATGTACATTGGTAGTGAGACTATAGACTCGAGGGTCGAGCATCGGGGTCAGGGTACTTGATGTGATTGTGATAGACTCAAGGTTCGAGCGCCAGGGGTTAGGGTATTCGCAGAGTATGCCTAACTCACGACCCTCTCGAGTGACCAGTACGCCTGACTCAAGACCCACTCGAGTCATGGCACTCGAGGACCGAGCGAGGGGTTAGGGTCTTCATAGAGTACGCTTAGCTGACAACCCGCTCGAGTGGCCAGTACGCCTGATTCAGGACCCGCTCGAGCAATGACCATAGGTTGGGTTTGTTGAGTTAACCTAGCCTGGATATGTTTTTCTTATTGGCATGGATTTGAGATGTTTTCTGAAACTAATGCCTGTTTATAATTGTTTTCATAATATGTCATACTTTTGAATGTCATATTATTTTTACTACTCATGCATACATGCATTGTTTTGGAGTATTGGTTATGGTTGACATGTTGATCTTTCTACTCACCGAGCCACATAGATTTTAGTCTCACTACTCTATCACTATTTCAGGTTCTTCAGTGGCTGATAAAAGGAAAGGCGTGGTGATCGCCTGACTCCTGAACGGCTCCTGTCCGCTTTCTTTTGGTCTTTTGAGTTAGAGGTTGGTGACTCCTTGTTTGCGTATAAGTGGTCATTTATGTATTTTGGACAAGACTAATATGTAATGAAATGCTTCCATTTCGTGTATTGCTTACTTTTACTTTTAAGTGTTCCAATTGTTCTGATATCGTCTGTTGTTTGATATTGGAAAGGGCTTAATAGTGGTTGGGCGAACTCGACGTGGTGAGCGAGTTCGTCGAGCCACTATGTCGATCGGGCCACCCTTGGCTTAGAGAAGGGGTCATGACAAGATTTTAGTTTAGTGGTGATTGAATTAAGTGACTCTAGTAATTTCATGTTTATATCCTGGAATTCTGATATTGTTGAGCATGCTAGTGGTTTAACTTAACAAAGATGATTAAGAATATTAACTACATATGAGGACGATGATACTACTATCATGGTCGGTGATTACTGTCATTGTGGGTGTTCCTAACCTAAGGCGGGTGTTAATACTACTGTCATGGTTAGTGATAGTGGTAAGATTACTATCATGGTCGGTGATATTAAAATGAGATTAAGAGTTGAGTGAGAGCTCATTCCTAAGCAGGGTCCTGAATAGGTAACCTGCCTTTAGGTGTTACTTCTAGATGATATCCTAGGCCAAATAATGGGATATTGAGAATAGTCCTTTTGGTCTTAACGACAACCCAAAACAATTGAACTATTTGAATCGCCTAATGTTTGACAATTGTGTGCATGTTTTGTATTTTGACTTGAATAATGTTTGAGATGTATTGTGTATAATCCAGTAGGCTTTTCAGCTCATCTCACTCACTCTTTTTCAAGTGATCATTGAAAATACTTGTGCTGACAAGTAGTAAGGAGTTTTGTTATAAGTATTAGTATGCCTCATAGTTAGGGACGTGTAGGAGTAGAGGTATATTTTCTATTTTTTAGTTGTAGGGCATGAGACCCATTATTCATTTTGTTTATTTCATTGTTGGAGTTGGCATCCGGCCAGATGTTGATTATTTCATGTGAACCTCGGCCATGAGGCCATAGTTTAGTTGTTATTAATGTTAATTTAAATACTTTTAACATATCATTCTAAGGGTTTTGGTTATTCATACTATGAATTAGTTGTTTATTCACTTTGATTTGTTATGGGATATGACTTAATGTGACCAAAAGATTTTGATCAAAGAAATAATAATAACTTGATTATCAAATAGTAAAATGTGACAAAAGCAGCTACGAATTCAAATATGTCTCTAACTGTGAGATGAGCGTGTCAGTTGCGAAAGGTTTAAGAACCTAGGTGTTACAATATTTCTTTATTATTTTTCCCATGTTTTCACAAAAAAGGAACATGAACGTTATTAGAGTAATAGTTGCTAGTTTTTGACTTTTTATTTTTATGGATGTTACGTTAAGTTGTATTAATTATCTAGACTGCAATTATTTTGTCATATATATGCAAATTACCATCTAGATGAATTCTATTTTAGGTTTTGAATATTATGTCAATGAGTTAGTTGTTGGTCTGGTTACTTGTTCTCCCCCTTCGGGCATTCTTCATCTTTTTCTTTATTCATTGGTTACTATTTTCTTCTTTCATGTTCTTTTTCTACAACATACGATGAATCATTGGTTCAACTAAAGCCTGGCTGGAACCATCGGTCTCTCCTTTGATCTCGTGCCAACATTTGCACTAATCTATAGACCAATGATGAACACCTCCAAACGTGCTGCTAATTTCCTTGTCCCCCAAGCAAATGTATAAATTAATTAATAAATCATCTGACGCAAGCCATGACATCACAAGAATGAGTCAAACCAAGGCAAGGCTATCTTGACGAAGAGGGATTTATATAAGTTATATATAAATGAAGCAAAGCGGATGACTGTCCCCAAGCTTCATTTCACCTCTAACATCTTTAAGCTCTCTCTGGTTTGAATTGGTTGATAATATATAATGGGTGGTGGTGATGATGATAGGATAGTTTTGTTAGATGTATGGGCAAGTAGTTTTGGGATGAGGGTGAGAATAGCTTTAGCAGAGAAAGGAATAGAATATGATTCTAAGGAAGAAGATTTGATGAACAAGAGCTCAGTTCTTCTGGAAATGAACCCAGTTCATAAGAAGATACCTGTTTTAATTCATCACGGGAAGCCCATATGTGAGTCTATGATCATAGTTGAATACATAGATGAGGCTTGGAAGCACAAAGCTCCACCGTTGTTGCCTACTGATCCTTACCACCGTGCAATGGCCAAGTTCTGGGTCCATTACATAGACGACAAGGTTGGTTCATTAATTTAAAAATTTAGTCTGATCAATCCTTACCATTATTAATTTCTTTTTATTTCTGGTTTTCTTTTCGTATTTTTTTTTTATTTTCTTATAATTTCATGATCAAGTTGACTGTTCTAATTAATTAAACCCATAAAACTTAAAAGATTTTCAAGAACAAAAAATAAATAAATAAAGATACCCAATTATTGTTTTTCTTCAGTGAGAAGAGAAGCGCCGCCCGTTTACTTTATGATTCAGATATAATTTTTTATATTCAAAAAATCTATAAATATTAAAAAAAAATGTTAGGTTAAAATATTTTCAAAACAGTTTTAAATTTTAGGTTTTTTTTGTTTTTGAATTGCTTTTATTTTTTAATGATAAATCAGACGTGTCATTTAGAAGTCAAAACCCCAAAAAAAAAAAAGGAAAAAAAAAGTTGAAGATTAAACAAGCCATGAGCAAACTGCAAAGTAACTCAATTTAATTTCTTGAGAAATTGCTTATTGTTCATAATGAGGAAGTTATATTTTGTTTCTTCTTTCTTTCTCTCTGTCTTTTTTTGTTTTTTTTTTTTTTTTGTGTGTGTGTTATAAATATTACCTTGGCTTCTTACTAAATTTTGTTATGAATCCTACATTCAAATTGCTTTAATGTTTTGGGAAAATGGCAGATGCCCAAAAGTATGAAGAGTTTATGGCTGAAGAGAGGAGAAGAAAAAGACAAAGCAAAAGAAGAGTTGATAGAATGCTTAAAGACAATGGAAGGAGAGCTTGGAGAGAAGCCCTTCTTTGGGGGAGAGAGATTAGGGTTTGTGGATGTAGCACTTGTTTCTTTCTACTGTTGGTTTTATTCTCTAGAGATTTTTGGCAACTTTAGCTTTGAAGTTGAGTGCCCTAAGATCACTGGATGGGCCAAGAGGTGTATGGAGAATGAGAGTGTCTCCAAGTCATTGCCTCACCCACGCAAGATATATGAATTTCTTCTACTACAAATGAAGAAACACTTGGGTACAGATCAGTAACTAGGTTTTTCTTTCTTTCCGTAATCTGCAACATCGTAGTTGCAACTTTTTGCAGTTAGATCTGCATTTTCTAATGAATAATAATATGGTTTTCTGAAGTTTTTGTCAATCTCAATAGAATATATGTATGTGCGTATACTTAATGTAATTAGCTTACCTAATAAAGTTCATGAATTTAAGGTTGCGTTGAATAGTATTCGATCGCATGAACACCAGTGAAAGGTTAGAGTAAGGTCACATCTACGCCTTTTGCATGAGAAAACCCTAAAGACAAACTCGATTCTTTTTTAGCATTAAAAATGACTGTTATTATATTATATTCTTTTGCCCAAGAGGAATCTTGAGTTTTTTTTTTAATAACTTTTGCATCAAACTATAATAAAGTAATATATCTGAAAATAGACAACAATGTTAGCAGCATCTAATTTTATTTCTTACCAAGCTAACTTGAGATTACACATTCAAAAAGTTGATTTGAGATCAAAATACTTAAATTAACTACCATGTCAATGAACTCAGTTAAGCATCTATCTACCTTCACATAAGGTAAAGGCCTTAAATCTCTTGTGTTACATGAGATAAATGAGTTTTTTTAAAAATGTTAATTTGAATTTTGGTCATTAAAATAAGGATAGATGTGGCCCTAACGAAATTCATTTTATTAAGATCATCACTTTATGATTGAGTTATTAGATACTTTAAGTTGATTTAGAATTTTAAGTAATGCTCTGCCTTCTATTTTTGAATTGAATAATGAACTTCTGGGGTATAAACATGGTATTTAGTTGATATACTCATTTTTAAAGTTATTATTAAATAACAAAGTCTCTTTTAAGGAAAAAAATATCACTAGTCTATTTTAAATGTTTTGTTTGGATACGAAAATTACGAGTTAAGCTGATACTAAGTAAGTCTTATCCTAAATAAAGTTAAATATTGAAAGAAAGATAAGTTATCTCATTCAAAGAGGTCGATTAATCTAAGTAAACTTTGTCTTGCCGCCCGTCTTGGAAGTTATCCCACTAACTCTACAAGTGGTTAGATTTAAAAAACACACTTGAAATTAATTTCTTATCAATTAAATATTTTTTATGTATAAAAAAACCTATTTAAGAAAAATAAACTTACTTAAAAAAGGTTTTTAAGTATAAGATATATTTTTAGAATATGATAGAAATGCCTTTTCTAAAAGAAGATTTTTAACTAAAAATATATTTTATTAATGATGTGTTCAATTACTCAAAAGATATAAAAAAATTTGAGAAAATTATAGTAGCAAAGGAGGGGGTGTTACACCCAATCTCCTAAGTAAGGGGATATGCCCGCATGTGTACTCATCCTATGGATGAGTTATCTGAGGATGAGGAGGTTGTGGGAGACCACTTTGGTAATTTGGCCTCAGGTCTGGACTCCCTAGAATGAGTCATCAAGTAACCTTCCCCCAAAGTCGGAGTAGTCAAATTTCTTCTTCTTCCCTATTCCCTGTTTTCTACTTGTATGCAGTCTAGATGCATGCATGATGCAACAATTTAAATAGAATAATGCAGCGGAAGACATCTCAATAATTGAAAATGAAATATCTTGTATATGATCCAAAATATGGAAGACCTATTCAAAGTCCAAAGTATAAAATAAAAAGTAGAGATATAAGTTATAACAAAAATAATTATCCACCCTGTTTAATAATTACATCAATATACATCCGAAAACAAAACAAAGTTGATCTCCCAGAGCTTTTTCATGTAAAGCTTTAAGACCTGTGAAATCAATGCATATGACTCCTGTGGGTACCTGAAAAACATAAAGTAAGTGAGCTCGAAAGCCCAGTGAGTCATTCCTAAACATCACAAACATTATAAAGATTTAATTCAAAACATGCAAGCACTTTCAAAGCATTAGTCATTTCACACAATAGATTGGTTTGTTGTCACATAAGTCTGAAGGAGATATTCTCCTGGTAATCCTCGGAGGTTCCAGAATGCCACGATACACTAGGCTCAGTGGTATCTCACAACTAGGTGTACGCTATAATTCCCCAACCATACACAATAAACACATCAATTCTAATTGTGTTAAGTTCAAGTATACTACACAATCATACTTGGGGCCCTTTGATCCATCATCAATCAATAACACACACAACTGTACAGGTACACTGCACAGCCATACCTATTGCATTCAGGTACGCTAAGCTCTGCCATATCCTTGGAATCCACTATCTCAGGAACAAATAATATTAAACAGTCATTATTCATTTTCAAGAATTCTTAACTGAGTAATACAGTGTTAGAGCGGGGCAACCTAGGATGTGCCTCCAGCTGTTCACTGTAGGGATACCACAATGCGCTCAGTGGCTACATACATCGCATCGACAATTGTATTCTTAAAATCATTTATCTTCCTTTAAGTTCTCAGTCAATCAAGTCATGCCATACGATATACCATTCACAGTGGTAGCATTTATAAATATGTGGAGAATAGAGATAAAAACCATGACATGTAATAAGAGCAATTAATTTGGCACTAAGTATATTTATTCAATTCAATCGAGTTAACAAAAACCAAAACATATATATAATAGATCCTGAAACTACCAAAAATCATGTTTCAAATTAAAATCTAAATAATACGAGTAAGCAAAGAAATCTCGCTCACCTTAGATTTTCTCAAATTTTCTTTTACCTTCATTTGTCGCTAGGATTTGTTCCAAAAATATAAATCTGCAATAAAAATCTATTACAGTAAATCTTTCTAGGTTCCTACTTTGTTTTCAATTTTAAATAAAATAATTTCTAGCTGGTAAGACATTCAAGAACTTCTATAGCTTTTAAATAATTTTTTTCTATCTAAACAAGATCATTCCAACATTCCAATATTTACATCTAAGTTTTAAATAAATTTAGTTTTTGATCTCTGAATCTCCACACCCCCTAAACTTCGATATTTTTCCATCATTCATTCACATCCATATCAAAGTAGAATATTTATAATCCCAAATAAATATATCTAAGTAAGTTCAGGTTTTTAGAAATCAAACATCTTAGCTATAGGCTCCAAAATGCCTTATTTCCTATTTCGAAGCTCTCCGATTAATTCAACCTGTTCTTTGCATTTCTAAGATTTTAATTAATTTATTCAAATTCATAACAATCTCAATATTAAATAAAATAAGCCTTTATACCTTACAACCTTCAACTTCAATTCCAGGATCCTTAAAAATGAAGTTCAATGCCCATGTTCT
Source organism: Tinospora cordifolia (assembly GCA_030144865.1). Lineage (NCBI taxonomy): Eukaryota > Viridiplantae > Streptophyta > Magnoliopsida > Ranunculales > Menispermaceae > Tinospora > Tinospora cordifolia. Next base: position 20,837 of record JAJIYU010004771.1, read on the forward strand.
GCAACCTTTCAAGCATTGAACCCCCAAATCCCTTTACTTTGATAAAATTTTTTTCCATATCAAAATCATCCATTCATCTTCTAAGTAAATTTGTTATGAACAAAATAAAAATTCCAAATCTGGTTTGTCACCTTTGACAAATCAAATAATAAATTTTAAACTATCCAAAACTCATAAATCAAGAGATGTAAATATTATACCTCTCAGCTATGATTTTCCATTCAAAACCCCTTCAAATGCGATTCAAAGCCCTCAATTTGTAGTACATCCAAACAATACACATCCAACATAAAAATATACACAACCGAAATACAAAAATTCATGGTTTTATGTAAAAAATTGTGCTCACCTTGCTCGAAATAGTTTCGAGCATCTAAACCCTCAAACACCCCTTTGTAAACTTGCTCGTCACGGATCTGAGTTTGAAAGGAAATCGAAAGAGTTCAAATCAGTCCAAAACCCTTGGATAACTGACAAGGTTAGAAACTAGCTTTGGATGGTTTCGTGGAGGTTTGAGAAAGCAAAAAAATGGTGGTTTGCATGCACAAAACCAAATCTAAGGCTTCACCATCTTGGATTTGGGTTTGAGAATAAAAATGGAGGTTTTGAGTGTTCCAACCCTTAGATTTCCAAGATTCAAAAGCTGCAAAAAATTTTTGTAATCTAGAGCATCACTCTTTTTTGTAAATTTGAGCCCAAAAATGTGATTCTTCTCTTGTTATTCGTCCTTCCTTGTTCTTCAAATTCCAAATCGTAGTTGCAGCATTCGTTCTTCTCTCTTTTCACACACCAGCAGCAACACACAACGCAATTGCTTCTTCATTGTTCTTCTCTATGCTACAACTAGTTTTCTACTTGTTCATTTCACTCTTCTTTGCGCAAGAACAATAGCTCGCACAACAACTTTGATCTCTCCTTCTTCACGCCCCAAATCGCAGCACCTCTTTTTCTTTCTCTTCTTTGTCATGCCCTAGAACGTGCACACAACGTCTTCATTTTTCTTTCTTGTTCTTCGAGCCAAGCATGCCGATCTTGTTTTCTTCTTTTGTTTTTTTTCAATCAACCAATATTTGATTTATTTCTCAAACCAATATTTGATTTTGAATCTACCAATATTTCCATCAACCAATATTTGATTTTATTTCTCATTTAAATAAAATATGATTTTAATTCATTTATTTCTTGATTAATTGATTTTATATTTGTGTTATCGACGTGCACACGTGAGAGTAAATTCCATTCATTTTCTTTTTCACGCCTCCTGCATCTTCGTACCCCCCCAAACATCGTATTATTTTTATTTTCCTTTCGATTACTAATATTTAGCGAACCTCGTATCTACGTATATTATTTTTATTATTAACTCCTCCCAAACATACCTTTCATTTTATATTTTTAATCCAAAGTTTACATCACATATATGAAATAAAACATTTATTTTACTTCTTGATTGTCACACCTCGACCCCCGTCGGAATCCCCGTCGTGCCTTTGTCGGGCCTTGCACGGCACACTAGCAAGTGTGCCCCTCGGCTGCGATGCCATAGGCGAGGGTCGATGTCCGCCAGAGCACCGGGACGTGTGACTTCAATCATTTTCTTAAAAAATCCTATTCAATTCATCATGTAGAAAAAAAAAATTTCAATGCATCGATCAAATAAAATTTCAGCATGCTTCAAATAGCATTCAAAATCATATCTCCAGAATTTCCATATAAAGTAATACCAAAAATCAAAACATCAACGGAAGTCTTCAAATCTCAAAATATTCATCTAAAAAATCAATGGAAAGCATCACTATTCATTCATAATATTTCAAACCATGAGATATCATCTTACTGTTCAACATATAATATAAACAAGTAATAGGCTCATAGGCCAAGGTTCCAAACAGTGTTTTGAAATATAAAACAGTTCTATTTACACAAAATGATAATCAGCTAGGCAACATGCCCATGTTCAAAATACATAAAAATTGGAAGTAAAATCAAAGTACAACCATTCTCTCTCAAAATGTTCTCCACCAGTCTCCAAGGCTGACCAATCTCACTGAGCGTCATGCCCATGAGTACCTAAAAATTAAAAATGGGGTGAGCTCAAAAGCCCAGTGGATCTCTCCTACACATCACTAACATTATACAAATCAGAATACAAAACATGCATACTTTCATTACATTAGGGCATTTCGATCACTTTATTGGTCTTTCTCGTCAAATTTCAAATTAACCAGAAGAGTTAACGCTCTTGGTATCTCTCGTTGTGATCCTGGCGCAAATCTAGGGGTAATGCCTAATGGTCGTCTACCTTTGAGATCACAATACAAGAAGAGAAATCATAATGATTTACAGTCTGAGTATCACACAACCTGTCGCAGTTCGGCCCGGGCTTGGGATACCCACAATGACGCTCTGGCTACATTGTAATAGGTAATGTGACGACCCGCATTTTTTTTATCATCGGAACGACGGGTCCGACGTTCATGTACTCAATGAATTTTCTGGAATTATAATGAGAAAATACAAAATTTTTCCCAAATTTTCTCAATTTCGAATTAATTATTAAAGGAAATGAAAATAATTTGAGAAAATAAAATTTTAAGGAGAAAACACATGAAAATATTAGGAAAATGTGTGAGGAAAATAATTTATAGGATGGATTTATGAATTTTTGGAGTAATTATCAGATTTTTAGAATGATAAATAGAATTTTTGGAAGAAAAATATGATTTTTGGGAGAAATTATTCAATTTTTTGAGAAATAATTAAATAAATGTTAAAATTGTGTA
>JAJIYU010004772.1:0-23597 GCA_030144865.1 Tinospora cordifolia
TGGCTTTGAACTTTAAGCAATGTGGATCACCCGTTTCATCAAATGTTTGAATGGTTGCCACGTCAAAAGTTTAAAACAAGTTACTTTAGGTGATGACAAGGTCAATGATGAAAAGATCACTCTAGTTAAGACAGCCTCTAGATTCATCTCCGTGTGGGCCCAACAATAGAATCAATGATCTTCTATTGCCTTGTATCTTCCCTGATTGAATGGCCGTATTAGCAGTTTTTAAAGCACTTTCCTGGATATTTCTTTTGTCAAAGTCAATTTAGCCTTCAGAAAGGGGCTTGGAAAGAATCTAGGTCAGGAATTGACAAAACACTGTGTTCCAATGTGTATCACGGACTAAGGACCTTAGGAGCTTATCGTTTTTTAAGAACAAAGGAGAAACAAAAGAGTTAGTTTTTACAATCAGAAATTTAATTCAAGAGATTTCACCATTCAAAAGTGCCGTCTTTTCCTTTGTATCCTTATATTGTCGTAGGCACTGGAAGAAACGGCATAGATAAGGGAAAACAAGCACCAAAGGAATTGCAATGGAGTGACTACCACAAACAGAATCAGCTTCAAACCAAGCAATTGTTGCGACCTGCAAACAAAGAACCAGGCATATGAGAAAAAGAAAAGAACTAATCACATTCAGTAAAAAAAATGTTTGAAAGGAACTGAACATAGCCTTTTCATAACCCCCATTAGGTTGAACACATGAATTAGCTTCCTCTGTATGGCACTATGCCTCTATCAGGGGCTAAATCTAGATGATAGATATAGTGTACCACACTAAATCACTACGCAATTTAACTAAAGCCAGACCTAAATAATCCAGCCCAATCAATAAGGTACATATAGCAATGCCAGCAGGGAAGACAAGAAAACACCACAACAGCAAAAGCCTAAGAGATGAATAATACTATACGTTGTATATCAAATTCACTTCCACAATAAGAGAGTCCAGGCAGATCCCTTGATGGCCAGGAACTCTTTCAGACCAAAGGATACCAGCTCAACCATATAAATAACCACTATCCGGGCATCTGCTTCCAGTTGAGAGCCATAATGCCCAGACTGCAGCAAATAGTAGTCTCTTCCAAATTTATTGGCCCCCGTAGGAAAACCCTTAGCAGTCCAGCATTTTAGGATCCTAGAATCATCCAAGGCAAGTCAAAGCTCTAGAAGAAAATACAAAAATAAAAAAAATGAAAGAGCAACAAATAGGAGGTGCTTAGGAGACAACCATCAGGTTGTGCACATATCACAAAAATCAAGGACACAGATGCCAGAGCACCAGAGGTGGTCCAAATAATATCTTTTAACCCCTAAAATAAAAATGAAAATAACCACAAGGAAAGAAAACAAGGCCAGGAGAGACTTACAATCCTGAGATAATGGGAAAAAGGAAGAATAATGATGATTTGAATAGACTGATTGATTGATAAGAGCAGATGTGATGATGGTGTTTAAGACAAAAATCACAGAAAATTGACCGTACCAGGTCTCAAAAAGGTGAGTCTTGACTCCTTAGAGAACCTATAACCACCCTAACTATCCAATTCCTTGTCGACCTGTCAAAACAAACACTACTACAAGAACACACTTTGAACATTCACTTTGGGGAGGCCTAGTGTCAGTGATTGGATTGCCTTGAATTAAGTGTCAATAAGTGATTCAAAACAGCCCAACCGTTCAAAATGTGCATTGCACCCAAAGTCAGTGCTAAAAAGCACGTTCTCCTACTACTATCTTTCTTTAAAACACCGATCTAGACCAATCTTCCACATCCAAAAACAGGAGCTTTTAGAGTAGAGCACTTCTGTCTAATTAACTTTCTTCTAGCCAACCATCTTTTATTTTGCAAAAGATGAAGAAGTAAAAGACCCCAGTTGAGAAGATGGAAACTTTCCTGAAAATAATTAGGATGCACAACTATAAAGGAAATTAATTAGGCAGACAGTACAACATACTTTCAATTATTTATTTATTTGAAAGAAACAAAATATAAATTAAATTAAAATATTGGAAAAGGTGTGATGGAGGAAAATATTACGAAAGATTGTTCCAGCCCCTTAGACCTCACCAATACGAAAGATCACTGCCACTGTTAACATTACTAGCTACTATCCAACGGCTTGCTAATCTTCTTGTCATATCACAAACTGCTAGTACATGAGCTTTGCTCAACTCCTTCCGAAATTCTACTAGGAAAAGGGAATAGATATTTCCATATGGTTCAATTCGGACTTGGCAAGACTAATTCACTATTTATGTTTTTCAAAACTCTTCTTTGTGGATGGCCAATGTGGAAACATTCTATCAACTATTTACCAGACTTGTCACAACAAGAACACAAATGAGGGTATAAATAAAGATGGACTTCGACCTTTGGAGGAAGTCAAGGGTATTGAATTCCCCTTTAACCACAAGCCAACTAATAATCTTGACACAGGAACCTGACCTTTCCTAACAAAGAGACCAAATGAGCATGTAGGCAGTTGGTATTTATCTGGCATGTTATACACCAGTAAACATGTTTGAGCATTGTGTACGATATGAAACAGCATTCCTTAATGAGGTTGCAGAAAAGTGGAATTAACTGATTGCAGTATTAATGAGAAGCAATTTGAAATCCTAGACCGATTTGCTTATGGTGAAAAGAGGCATTTCATAGGGAACTCACATAAATGCTGGTCAACTTTTACAAAAGAACTGCATATCTCCCAACATCAACACCAAGCACTAACCTGTCGATGAACCATTCGACAAGCAGAACGCTCCAGATCTGAAAACACCTGTAAAAGATAAAGAATGTAAACACCATACATTTAAAAGCAAAACAAAAATGAGAAGAACTCAACAGTTAAAACTCTGGAAACTAAAGCGGTTAAGGTCACAGTACAATTAAAAATTGCTGACATAACTTGTTTGAAACATTTTTTTTAACATATTCTATGAAAAGAAGAGATTTGCAAATTGGCCAATAAGAATGGTTCCATCAGTTTACACATACCTTTGACATGGAGGTTAGGATATCAGCCAAGAAAAAGTCCGAAAAAGTTATTGCCTGCATCAAAGCAAACATAAATCAAATCAGTTCAAATAAAATGGGCCGCATCAATGTAGCCATAAAATTGAGAAAGCTTGGCACTAAAAGATGTAGTATGCAAGAAACTGAACCAACATGACTAAGATATCATAATAGTTTAGCTAAAATTATTAATAAGGTAACCAATAAGAAGTTGATTTAACAACAAACTCAAACAAATTATTAAGAATTTAGATGCTACTTTAACACAAAAGTAATTCTCTTCCATTAATTGATCGTGAATTCTGGATAAGTGTCAATTGGAACTTCTGGCAAACCAAGATTTGGCCCCTTTAGGCAGAAGTTCATACTTGTCATCATCAGGATTTACCAACGAAGTAGAGCATATTTTCACTCCAGTTGTCCATCATGGAGCTTTTCACAAATTAGGCAACTCAAGTCAGCAAATAGCTAGATAGTACTGTTAATTTAAAGGTTAGATTGGGTTTATTTCTTCTTCTTCTTTATTTTCTTTTCTTTTCTTTTCTTTTCTTTTTTTTTTCGGAGTCTGCTCTGTCCTAAAAGCTTTAGACAAAAATTTAAAGTCAAGTGGTGATCTATGGGCATTTGCACAATAAGCCTAATTCAAACGTGAAGCATGTTGTAATGTTCACCAAAGAACAAATTTTCAAGAATTTCTATTTAAATGTTTAAATTCTTCAAAAATATGAATCAATATCACCTAGGTACAAGAAATCGTGCTTGTTTCTCTTATGCTAATTTAAAAAAAAAAAGTTTGAACCCACTTTAGGTTTTCAAGCAAAGGCTCCAAAAGATGATTAATTTGCTACAAAATCAATTGAAGCACTTTCATGCACAAGGGATGACAATCAAGCAAGTAAGCATGGGAAGAGCAAAACAAAAATTAAGAACCTAGAATGCGCTCTAAAGCAAATGAAAAAAGAAAAAAGTTAACAGACTACAAAAAGAACCATAATCATACCCTTATAGGAAATAATTGTATTAGATTATTTGGTTCTGACATCAACAATGCCAAATGCATATGACGTGTAATAAATTCTTCCCAACTATTTTTTTGTGTTGAAATATGGATTTGGGAGACATTTTTAACACACATAAGAAGTTACAAGTTAATAACATATTTGGCTTTTTTTTTCTTTTTTTTTTTTTTTTTTGGGTGAAGCATTTACTTTGTCACTAATTAATCTCAAGAAACAATTTCTTGTAACATTTGTAGACAATGTCAAAATCCTTTGAAATGAATAGTTTGAGTAAAATGAACTTTCAATTCATTTAGCACTTCAGACCCTACAGATCTCTTTAAAATGCCTTTGAGTTTCATGCAAAAGAGGAAACTTATAAGGATTGTATTATTTTTATCAAAAAGATAAAACATCAAGTATAGTTGTTCAAACAGCCATTCGTCAACTAAATGATAGTTCTATAATGGGAATGTCAGCTTTCAGTACATGGAAGGGAATGTCAGCTTTCAGTACGTGATCTATAGTCAATGAGAAACTCGCCCATTTGGTCAACTATTGTACCCAGAGATCTCTTCCTCCTATTATAGACAGTATTTGTGAACTTAAACCTTAATAGAGTGAAGTAGAATAAGCAAATTTATGTAACCAACCTCCATGCCATCAGGAAAATGCTTTGTTGAGTTGAAGTTGAGTTGACTTATAAGTTTTTATATCTAGAAAACCTGATTAATATGCTAACTACTTTTGTGTTTCGATAAAATGGAAAGATTACATTAGCTAAAGAATTTAAATTTGTCAGTATATTAATAGGTAAAACTTTATTTATTTAGTTAAGAAATACTAACAGATAAGACAATTGAAATTCTTAAGAGGTTTAGCAACACTAACTAGAAAAGTGGTAAATAACTGATTTTAGAATTTTATAATTTATTAAACAATTAGAAGTGAAAGAACATTGAAATGTTAAGCTTAAACTTTTAGCTGCTACAATATTTTTATTATTGCATTGATTTAATTCGCTTTTTTGTCTTTTCATTTGCTTGTTTGCCTTTACTTGCATTAATTTGATTTAAAAAACAATATTGTTTAATGTTGAATTGATTTAACTTCCTTATGTGTTTTATTTTATTGCTTGTATTTACAATATTAATTTAACTTACCACTAAAGTTTGGTAGTAGCAGATTTTTTTGCTCTACTGTTTGCCCTTCTATTTGCATTGATTGCCTTGACTTTTCATTGATTTAAATAATTTCTTGAATATCCATTTAAGCATTTGAATTGGTGCCTATTTAATAATTTGCTGCTGGCTGAGAGTTTGTGTGCTCTACTGTTTGTCCTTCTATTTCTTTTTCTTTTTTTTTTTTTTAAACTCTTAAGTATTATGAATAAATTGAATTACTTAATTTTCATTGGCTAAGTTAGAAAAAGACTTTTTATACCATTTTAAATAAATTGTCAAATAGAAATAAATAAATAATTTTATATGTATTTGTGTAAATAAAGAAACATAAGTGCACATGTTTGTATAAATAGAAACAGAGAGGGACCTATAACTCAATGTTTTCAAGGTGCAAAGGCAATTTTTAAGTGATTTACCCTATCTAGGTGTAGCCAAAGCGACGCATAGACATGGCCTCGGCAATAAAACAAATATTCATTTGTAAGTCCCTAGATAATTAATAAATTATTTACAGTTCTCCGGATAATTCATAAATAGAATTATACAAAAGTATTCTATGTAAGTGTTAAATTTTCATGGAATGGTCAAAACACTTCATATTCATTAAAATCGTGTCCATAAATCATTAACTCATACCACAATATACATTATACAAGAGATTTGATGAAAGTGGAGATTTTCTCGTGTCAAATGAAAAAAAAAAAGACGGCAAATATATCACCAAAGAATTGTCTGAGGATCCCTAACAATTGCTGTAAATTTCGATTACGTTTCTTGGTTGGAGCAAAGGGAAATGATAAGCTTAAGGAAATAAAAGTTCAAAAGCTTCCTGTTGAAAGGGATGGGATTCGTTTTTAAAGCTTTTTTAATTAAATGTGGGGGTGGGTGAATATCTCGTAATGTCTTCAGGAGATGGGTTGGGAGGGCAAGGTTGGTCTCCCATTTTGTTTTTGTAGGTGGCTTGGGGGTTTTCTATTTATGTTTGTAACTCTCTTATCATATCAATGAATCTTTGTTTCTTTAAATAATTTAATTAGAGTGAACCCCCTAAACATCTCAAAAATTTACACAACCCCCACCACCTGCTTACATTGTGCCTAGGCATTTTTTCCCTAAAATGCCTAGGCAATTGCCTAAACAACACCCTAGAAGCACAAATATAAGTAAATGAATAAATTCTCTAAGGATCTCCAAATGCATATTTATTTTACTATGTACCCTAATGAGAAATTAAAATAAATTATTTAGAGACCTTTAAATAAATATTTTATACAAGGCATGAGCACATTAGCTTTGCCAAGGCCATGCTAGCCTGAATAGAGTATTCACCTAGAATAAATATTTAGAGACCTTTGAATAAATATTTTATACAAGCCATGAGCACATTAGCTTTGCCAAGGCCATGCTGGCCTGAATAGAATATTCGCCTAGAATCACCTTTTGTTTTACAAAACTATCCGTTTCCATTATTTACCCTTCAGTTTATTATATTTTATAAGTTTCTTGACAATTTCCTTCAATAGTTTAAAAAAGTCGGTCTTCCTATTTTATTTCTTTTGAGAAGAAAAAATGTCAGTAATTAATAGTATAACTAGCTCCATCACCATATTACACTCTCAAGAAGATAGACTCGTTCTAGACTCATTAATCAAGAGTTGAACTTGGAATCTCTAGGTTCCAGAGCCACTTTTTACCAACTGCACCTATCTCTCTCATATATATATATATCTTCATATTTCACCTAGACAGGTTGACTATCATTTTTTACACTATAATCACTTCACTAAGACTTGTCAATAATTTATCAAACTCAAAATATTTCCTTCATCCCTTGCTCTTTTCTCCTCCCATTGACCTAACTTAGTATACAATTCGTCATATGGGTTGACTTCTACAATATTAATTTACCACTCTTTAGGTTCCTACATTTCACATTTATAGTTTTCAATACTACCTCATCTTTATAGTTTTCAAACTATCTTCAATGCCCCTTGTCATTGGTCAAGTTTCATAACGAGTATTCCAGGCATAGATTCCCTAACCTACATTTTATTTAACACTCTTGGGCCATGTTTGTTACATAGGATAGGAATAGGATAGGACAAAAAATTGTCCAAGCCCACTTATTTATCCTATGTTAGTAGGATAACTTAAACCCACCTTTTTTGGTGGGATTGAGTTATCACATCCAAAAAAAAAAAATTGACTTTTATTTTTTTTTTAATTTCATATTCCATCCTATCTCATCTTATCCTATCCCACCAAAATAATTCTATCTCATCTTGTGCACTAAACAGGCCCTTGAGGTTCCTTCATTTCACATTCCTGGCCTTTTTTTTTTCTTTTTTCTTCTCTTTTTTTTTTTGAGAAGAAACTAGAATATATAGATAAATAAAATAAGGTGATGTCTGACGATTTCACATTCGTGGTTTTCAAAACTATCTTCCATGCCCCTTGGCATTTGTTAAGTTTCATAACATCCACCACTAGGTTTCTCTAACTAATGACCATTTCCTCTTTAATTTCATAGAACTTATCATGTCCTTTTTGGATGTTTGCCATTCTATGGACCATTACAAGCAAAATGAGCAAGAAAAGGAAAAGATATAAAAAAGAGAGCTTACTTGTAAGGGGAGTACAATTCTCCAAAGTGTTCTTAACAAGTAGTAGCGGGATGATAAATAAAAAATGTCAAAAGGGAATATGAGAACCATCGCGACTGCTGCATACAAAATGACCTGAACCAATTTGAAATACTTAACCATTTTTCATCAAACAGATAAATAGAAGTACTCATAAGAAGATTACATAACTGAACACAAAAGAATGGCAGTAACATTAAGCTTAAGCTGTGTTTGATAACTAAGAAATATGCTATTTCTCAAGAAAGTAAGCAAGTTAGACGTTTGATAATTGTATCCATTTTCACCTTTAACGAGTTCTTGCTGTCTCATGTAACAATAAACAACCATTAGAAGTTTCTTGCAAGGAACTTTTTGAGAAATCATTTTCCAATAAATCTTCACAGCCGGCATACTCATACTTTCCCTTATAGACCATAGCATAGATAGACTTTAAAAGAACTGCTTAGCAATAAGGTTCTACTACATAGAAGCGTGGAATCAAGTCATTTGTTGGTCAAAAAGCAACAAATGTGTCATGGCACAAATGAACTTGTTATGATATAATATACATCACATCACATTCAATATAAAATCAAAATCCTTAACTAGCTGCTTTCTTCAAGTGACAAAGGGCTAGGCAATAGAGGTCAAAGGTGAGGTGTGCCCAACCAAGCCAAGGCATAAAATCGATCAAATACCCAACTATACACTATTAGCTACATTAATCTATATCATCCAATCTGAACTATCAAGTGCTAAATATTCAACTTTATTGCAAGTAGTTACATCTTCCATAATTATTTTGTCTTGTCATCGTTACTAGTAATATTTAACACATAACACTTCTTAACTAGCACATTTTTTTAGAAACAGAAACTATATTAATATAAAAAAGATATATTCTTAACTAGCACATTAAATGATCAAATAGCTGACCCCATGTGATTAGGAGAAAGGCTTTGTTGAGGTTAGTCTCTGGTTGATCGCCCAATAGGAACTCTTGCACCAAATCCTGACTATTTTATCTCTAATTTTATTATATAGTGTTTTATCGCATATTCATCTAATGATATCAACACTCACATTACAAGTTTACAATTACACTTAATTTCATAGTGTTTTTATTACTTTATAACCCAACATTTTACTATATACACATTATTGACCAAACTACAAGGTCTAAAACTTTGACTTTGCGCTAAACTTTGATCTGAGAAAATTCGACTAAATTCGAAACAGTTCGAGAACGTTTCAGAGAATTTTTGTAAAAATTAGTCAACTTGGAGAAGTCAAAAGAATTTCTTATAAATGTTAGAAACTTTGACTTTGTGCTAAATTTTGATCTTAGAAAATTCAACTAAATTCGAAACAATTTGAGAAAGTTTTGGAGAATTTTTGTAAAAATTAGTCAACTTGGAGAAGTCAAAAGAATTTCTTATAAATGTTAAAATATGCATAATTACTACAAGATGTGATGAAAACAAACTTAAAATAGACCCTTCTGATAAATAAAAGTACAAATATAATGATTTGAAACATGTTTTTACATTCACATTGTCTAACACAAGTTGCATAAAATTAATCTTTTTTTAATGGAAACATGGCATAAAACTAATCTTATTAAATTGATGAACTTGGAATGATGAAATATGGTTTTAGTTCCTAATCTTTGTTTTGGTTTTTAAATTTGTATTGTCTTGCCTCTCGACCTAAACTTTGCTAACTTGGATTTTATCATGCTTAGCTTAATTTATTAATTAATTATTTAAGTGCTTTATTTAATTTTTTTTATGAGAGCTAACTAAAAGAATATAGCTTTAAGAACACTTGCAATTTATTTTTAAGTTTTGCTCTAATTTCAACTTTATTTATTTATTTGCTTCTTTTATTATCTTTTTGGTACATATCAAATAATTTATAATTCATTAGCTTGTTAAAATTTTAAAACTTATACTGCTATGTTGATTGATATAGTTGAAAATAATACATCATGATTAGTGTTTCTTGTTTTTCATTAATAAACCAAGTTTTTTTTTTTTTTTTTTTACTAACTTCTCTGTTGGACTTCATCTAATTTTCTTGAACCGTATTTTTTATTGAATTATTGCATTTCATGGATTAACAATGAAAATTGTAGCAAACATTGTTAAATTTCTTGAATTTTGTCAAATTATTTTAACGAATCTTTGAAACTTCAATTTTACATCTACTTCCCACTTCAATGGTACAAAAGAAAAAATAATTTGCAAAAGTTTGGAGAATTTTGGGAAATATTTAAACCATGTCTAATAGTAGGAATTTCTTTCTATTTTAAAGGAATCCATCAATTGCACAGTTCCCTAAAATAACTTTGCCAGTTACCACAAGTCATTTTTCTATGATTGGCACCACCGTCATTTTACCTCTTGATGAACTATTACATCTAAGGCAGTATTTGGTAAACCTATACCTAAAACAAGTAACTCTACTTTAATAAGAACTTATTTAATCACATCATTTATTGTTAAAATCTCCACTTGATTACTTTATTAGGATCCATTTATTTTACTCATATGTTAAGTATATAACTTAATCTGTAGTTAAGTTCAACTTATAAATATGAAGCTTCATAATAATTTTTTTTAATTAATAGTAAAAAAATTGTTTAGATCATAATTGTTATTCAAACAATTAATTAATGGGTGGAAGATTAAAAGAGCACTTTTTTTATCAGAGAAACTCCATTGGAATCTGTCTTCGCTGCTGTTCCGACTGCCCATTGGTGGTGTCGCTATCATTGCAAAAGCCACGAGGAATTTCCTTTCAAGAAATGAAGGAAAAGAATATGACTCCTACTTGGTCAGCTGGCAGATTGTTAAGAAAACTTCACATTGTGGTGGTTTTAGATTTTTTTTTTTTTTTTTTTTGAACAGGAAATGTGGTGTTTTGAGGATTGGAGACCTGATCTTGAAATTAAAGGTCTGGCAGCTAAATGGCTTAGAGTTTCACTTGTGAGAAGGGCGCATTGTGAGCTGAAGTCATTCCACAACCGACATGGCTTGCATCTTAGTTGGAGGAATGCTGTTTTGTATTCCAAAATAGCGTACAAACGTCCCTGGAAGTTCATTCACTCTTTAAATTCCAATTTCAGCAATTTAATTAGGCTTAGGCTAGATAATGCCCAATCCATTAAGTTCTGGGAAGATAAATGGTATGGCAATGACTTCTGTCAAACACCTTTCCCTTACCCGTTTGCTATTTCTAGCTTACACAATGCCCCAGTTTCTACCTTCTGCAATGGTTCTAAAACGACTCCAACACAACAGTCAACTGGAACTAACACCTCTCCAGGAATCTACCACCTGCAACTTTGGAGGAAGCCCCTATGCTTCTCCAACACCTTCAGGGCATCCAGTTTTAATGCGGAAGATGGAATTATTTCGATTGGAAATTCTTCCAAAACATTCTCCAAGAACTCCATCAATTCAGCCACAGTGAGCTTCCCAGCCCCCCTTTCCTACCTCCTAACTTCATTTGAAAAGCTACTAATCCTACAAAAGTGAATGCTCTTGTGTAGTTGCGGACTCTGAATAAGTTAAACTGCACAAAATGTACCACAGAAGAAATTTCCTAACTCTGCCATGTCCCCGTCTAGTTGTGTCCTGTGCAGGACCAATAGCACCAGTGCTCATCATGTTTTTGGAAGCTGCATGATGATCCGGCAGCTTTGAGACCTATGGTGCAGGAAATTCAGGCTGTTTTTGCCACTGCAAGATGGCACTTTTTGCAAAGTTCCAGCTCTTCTTAATCTCAAGAAGCTGGAACCTTATTGGATTTCCATGTATTTAGCTACTTCATGGACTTTGTGGAAGGAAAGTAATTGTCGGCGGTTTAAGGACTCTGTGTATAATGTTTGAAGGCTGTGGCGGAAGTGTTTTTCTTTTTGCTTCATGGATAAGTTGCAGTAAGAGGTTGATGGGTTTCAACTTAGGAGATTGATTGCTCAGATCTACTGCCATTCTTGACTCTCAATTTGATATAGGGACTCCTTGTCCGTTAACACTTTTGTACTTTCCCTTTTTATTTATATATATATTATCTAGTTTCTTTTCAATATATATGTATGTATGTATATCACATCGTTAATTAATTTAGGTTTTTATTTTCTTGTGCATAAATTTTTAAAAACTTTAAAAAATTATTTTTCATTCACCTTTATAATGTATAAAAAAAGAATTCAAAACAGAAAATACTTGTTATACTAGTGCGTAGTGACTATCCTGTGTACTGTTTTCAAGACGTCACTTAGGCAGTCGTCTAAGCAAACCATGGCATTTTAGGGATAAAATGCCTACGTCTAATGTTGGGCAGGCAATGGAGCTTGTGTAAATCTAGGTGCATCTCTCTAATTTTTTTTTAAAAGCTTTAAAACCAAAACCTCCTTCCCTTTCAATATAAAGCTCTCAACTTTTTCTTACTAAATCTCTCTTTTCCATTTGCACTAACCACTAAAGTTAATGAAATCTCCGATGAAAATCAAAGACCCTCTAGGAACAGATATTTGTCATTCAACATTTTTTTGAAATGAAACGATATAATACACACACAAACACACACACACACACACACATATATATTTATATATATTATAATATGAACTGGATGAGATATCCAAAGAGTACAAAGCATCACAGCATTGCATCAACTGAAATATATTTATTGAACCAGTTTTAAGCCCATTCCCCAAAAAAGTATCCTTGTTGTCCAGCATTTTTGTATACATGAGAAAATTATTCTTGTTGTCCAACATCAATATAAAATATGACTTTGTTTCTTTAATCTTAAAAAAGATTTTTTTAAAAAAATTAGTGTTAGCATTTTTCTTCTTATTATGTTTGAAAAGTTTTTTAATTTTAACAAATTCCAGTTTTTATCTGAAGTTGACGGTAGGTTTTTAAATTTCATTGCTTCTTAATTTTCAAATTTTATGACTAAAAAATTGATGAAAATTTTGTACCTGGGAAAATTCTCATTCCACTCATAAACCTTATCTAAGTATATATAAATGATTTGTAACTACGAAAACTATTCTCCTTCAAATTCCTAAAAACAAAAGGATGAAATCTTAGTTCTTTTAGTCATCATCTCTAATCCATCGGATGCCACAGTGTATTGAAACTTACCTTAAAATAATTTAAAAGAATAATTAGGGACTTTTGCATATGAATCTTCATTGAAGAAATATTCACTTATCAATATAATTTCTATCTTGTTTTTCTCAAGACTCCGTAAAAAACAACAAAAAAACAAAAACATTCTCCCTGTTTGGTAGGACCAATAAATGGAGCAAAACAACCATGACAAACCCATTTTCAGTAGTAAAAGAAGGAAAAATGAAACTATCTAGCATTTCCTTCCTATTAATACCAACTAAAGTCACTAAAATCATAGACTAAAAGAAGGTTTCTGGCATGAATAATATATGCAATGAGAACTTCCTATGATGCTTAGAGATGTAGAAGCTTGCTAGAAGTTCATCACAACTCACAAGCAATTTGCCTTGTTGAAGTTGAACAAAAAGAGCACCAAAAATATCAAAAGATCCAAATGAAACATCCTCCACTACTCTTTTATATTTGGACATGGTGGATGAATTCAAAACCAAGCCAGGTTTCAACAAACCATAAATCCTTTAATATAAAAAACTGTTGTTTGTACCCAATTTTACCCAAATTGGCTAACCCATATTTTTTTCATCCAAGATGTCACATCATACTTTAATACATTTGTAAGTCCAAACACAAGTTTTATATTATAGTGTAACACAAAATGTCTAATGGAAAATGTTTCTCGTCCTAGAAATCAAAGATTACCAATAAAAGCTGTGGCATACCCAAAGAATAACTTATTACCAACATAATATTTATATATTTCAATAAGAGATGTTTACGTTACCGGTTGGGAAGCAGCAAGCGAAACTTCTCCATGAGAATAAAGATAAAGATATGAAGTCATGCTGGTTGGAACAATTATCGTCATCCAAGTAGCACACTGGAAATTTCAGAATGGAAAAATAAGTCAATTCACAACTTATCCATGCAAAATTTGCCAAAAGATCTAAATTGAAATTAAAGTGAATCCAACATTTCACTTGCATAGTAAAACTCTAGGTCACAAAGTTATATGACCCAAATCCATGATCAACATGAATTTTTAAAAAAAAAAAAAAAAAAAAAAAAAAAAAACCTCTTTGGTTCATGAAAAAAGGAATACTTTGTCCAATTAACAACACCTAGCAACTATGTTACAGCTAAATCCCAAAGCCAAACATCCACTCCAATTAGATTGTTCCATTTATACATGGTAAAAGATGGAAGCAAAACCATTATGTGTCGTCAAACTTGGTTACACTACATCACAAACATTGATCAAAATCATGTGTTGACAAATGAGCATGGAAGTGGATCAGGTCAAGTTAGGCTTTGGCTCAAACACCCTTACCTTTGCTGCTTATGAGGCCTAACCCGACCAGCCAAAAGTCAAGCCAAGTCAGTCCCGCTGAAAAGATTGGCCCTATTTTGTGAAGCAGACATAATTAACTAGTTTCGTGAGCCCACAAAATCATCAAGCAGTCCTAAAAGAAACAAAGGAAGATCTACCCTCCAATAACAACCATCCTCCTATTCTCATTCCGTCAATTTCTTCATTCGTCTCTCCACTTCTTTCGTCGTTGACAATTGATATCCTGCTTCTCTGTTCTACCCTCTCAGCTCCAACCCCCATCCCAACAGGCTCGCTAGTTGCAAAGCATTCAACTACTAGATCACTCCACGACCTAGCATCACCACCTGCAAAACCCCCACATAGACCAAATCCTTCGCCGCAATTCGTTCCAAGAACCCTTTTGAGACCAAATCTTAAAAGTGGAAAGAAGGAAGAGGAGAGGCAGAGAGACCATCTCGATCACCAAAGACCCAAGGACAAGGGAAGAAGAAAAAGGGAAGAGATTAAGAAAAGCAGCAAAGGCAATTTGCCAGAAAAGGGGAGAAGAGGAAGAAAAAAGGGCAATAGGGAGGGTTAGGGACTTCAGCCTTTAGGTCTGTTTGGTGCATAAGATACGACAAGATTAGTTTTATGAAATTGGACGGGATACAATAGGATAAAAAATAGAGAATAGTACTTTTATGGAATTGGATAGGATACGATAGGACAAAAATAGAGTAATCATATGTTTGGTGTTGTGCTTAGTATTAAAACCAAAACCTAATTAATTTTTTAGTCAAACAAAAATACATTAGCAGAATTGCAAGAAGAAGAACGAAGAAGCATGCATAAAAAAGCAGAAAAAAAAAAAAGAATCGTATTTTTTAACATAAACTCGATGTTTTGGTTGAGTTTATCTTATCCTACAATTGTAGGAGATGTGGGCCCATCTTAGCTTTTTCTATCCCATTTATTTGACTCCTGAACATGGGATTATGAGCATGGAACGAAGACTTGACTTCGCCTCAAATATCGACCTTCGCAAATCATAATTAATTTGAAGATTTCAAGAAATTTGAGAGAATTTATATAAAAATTCATTGACTTAGTGAAGTTCAAAGGACTAATAGGTGCAAATATCCAAAGGTTTTCAGTTTTTGGCGAAATAATCCCAACCTTTGGTAATTAACAGTTAAATACGAACCTATGCGTTTTTGTTGCATTTCTATCCTAAGAACGATTTACACCAAAATCTGCCTACGTGGCGCCTAGTTGGCAGTGATGTGGCATAAAAATAAATGTCATGTCATATTATCTTATCTACATTACAAAACAATTTCCCCAAATGCACAAAAAAAAAAAATTAACTAATAACCAGCAAGAGATGTTTTTGGCGACCTGATAGATGACCTAAAATCAAGCACTCCTTCGTGATCAACCGTCGGAACCCTAGCTCTCTAGCGACCTTCCTCAGTTGTGTCTTCTCTCGATCGTCCTATTGCTCGGCTGGAAACCATCGAAACCGCCTTCCCCGGCTGTTGATTTCATGACTGTTCCATTGTTTTTGGCAGAGAGGTAGTGCCGGATCTCCATCTCCTTCTTCCTCCTAATTGCTTCTTGCGCCTCTTACACGACACCAAATCGTGGTCTGCGCATGCTCGCATGGTTTCCCTTGCTCCAACTCCATCACAGAATTAGGGCTTGAGAAATAATTTCGCTCTGGCTTCGTCGCAAAATCGCATGGTTTTTGCAGACAAAGAAATTGAGCACTGCTGCCTCTAGTTTTTGCAGACAAAGAAATTGAGCTGGAGCTGGAGCTGTATCCCGACAAACTGCTTCCTTCTTTTTGTTTATTAAAACGACTGATTGATATTATTTCACACATTTGCTGAATGATGCAAATGTATTCTCATATTTCTTATTTTGTCCTTTCATTGTATTTCAACGAGGCACATCTTATGTGAGAAACAAAGGAAGATCAACGAAGCATACAAGACAATAATATGACATGGCATTTATTTTTATGCCACATCACTGCCAACTAGGCGCCACGTAGGCAAATTTTGCTATAAATTGTTCTTAGGATAGAAATACAACAAAAACGCATAGGTTCGTATTTAACTACTAATTACCAAAGGTTGGGATTATTTCGATAAAAACTGCAAACGTTTGGATATTTGCACCTATTAGCCCAAGTTAAAAAAAATCTATGTAAATTGCTACAATATGCATAATTTTTATTAAAAATGATGAATATAAGTATAAATTGATGTATTTTATATATAAAAGTATACATATAATAGTTTCAAACATATATTTTAACATTTACCATATTTAATGCTCATCGTACATGTTAAGAATTTTATATTATTTACTTATTTATTTCATGAATTTCACTGAAATCTTCAAGATTTTCACAAATTTTATCGAAATCTTTGAAGTTTTGTCAAATTTATGTAAATTTTATTTTATAATTACACAGTGATTCAGTATCCAAAAAATTCAAAACAATTAGTTAAATTTCACCAAAATTTGACAATTTTTCAGTCTTTGATTATGAGTAAAAATACCACTTACCATCCTGACCATGCACCAAACAGCCCTTAGGATTCAAAAGCAAAAAATGAAAAGAAAAGAGAAAGAATATAAAATGAAAACAAAAAAAAGAAAGAAACAAAGAAGAAGTTTAAGGGAGGGGGTGCACAACAAGCAACATGGAGAGGATGAGATTAACGGGGGTCATGCAAGGTAGGATGTGTGGGGTCCTACTGGAACTTGAGAACCGATCTCACCTGGTCAAGTTACCTAAATGTGACCTGATCAATACTAGTGGGATCCATTTGATCAAGTGGCTTACTTACAACCCTGCTAGGAATGTTGTCTGGAGATGACCCAAGTTATTTCAGATAAATGGTGGCAGACAATGTGATTTGGATCCTGGGCCACATTTATCAAACTGACCTTGTATCTTCATAAAAAGCAAACCAGAAAACAAGACACTAGACTTAATAAATAGAAATTGCCTGACATCGATTAGCATTCCTCCCATAATCCCTTGGTGCCAAAAGGTGCAAGGCTTGCACATATTTTGGCAGCAGCTCTCACTTCAAACTCCGAGACAGTGAAATGCAACAATTTTAACTAATCACAACTCATGTCATATACTGCATTTAGGACTTGAATGAAACCAAAAACTAAAGATATACAAGAAGATTCAGGTCATTTTAATGCAAAAGAAAAGAATAAAAGAATAGACCAAAAAGTCCAGTCCATTTTTAAGAAGTCAGAAATGGCTGGATTTGTATGAGTGAAGAAAAATTATTGACCTTGGTAAAATCACAAGTTCTTTTCTTGTTTGTGAAAGATTTGCATTTAGTTTTTGCATTTTTCAAAGAGTTGGATTTTTCTTGTTACTATAAGTGCCAAACTTTAGTCATTGGTCCAACCATTGGGGAATCTAGACTCCAAGAATAACTCTAACTAATTTTAAATATTGAACGATGGAGTCGGCTATCTTTTCTTCATGAATTGAGCATTTGCTTTCAGCCATACACCTTTTTCATATTGTTCATGAATCGCCGCCAATAAAATTGAAGGTCGAGCCTTTGCTATAAGAATCTTGATTTGAATATCTTCCAATTTGTCCAGTATCATAGCAAACCAGCATTAAACAAACAAAGAAAAAGAATAGAAAGTTCAAAATGATTAAAGCTTCATTATGGTAGAAAGTATGGAAGTTCTGGCATGTAAGAAAAAACAAGCATGATGATTAAATTTAGTCCTAGGGCACTGAAAGTATAACTAAGAAAGCTCAACAATAATACAGTTGAGAGAATGACCATTTATCATCAAAAAATTCAGCGGGGAACATAAGTACCTTCCATATTTCTCGGTGTGTTAGATGATTCTGATCGAGATCAAATATTTTTGCATAATTTATAGTGGACTGAGCAAAGACCCATATGTTCAGTCCCCATAACCAAACCATCATAGTCTGTGATATCAAAGACTAAAATAAGAAACAAACTTTTAAATAATTCAAAATTCATCAGTGGGCAAAACAAAACATACCACCAGAAGAAGAGGATTATAATATAAAAATGCTTCATACAGAAAGAGATCTTGTAGGTCTGCATTCATTCTCATAACAGAGTCCCAACTGATCTGCAGTTTTGAGATAGACACGCAAGTCAGAAAAGTGCTAAAAAAATCTAAAAATTCCCAAAGGTGAAAAAGATAACAAATACTGATATTGCAACAATTGAAAGCCCATACAAAAAATAGCAACACTTCAAATCACAAAGATGACAAACACTGACCTTGCAACAACTGAAAGCCCATACAAAAAATAGCAACACCTAAAAAATTAACAAAAAAAAAAACAGTATAAGTCACAGTTTAGAGCAATAAGAACGACATACAAATGCAGATAAAGAACAAACTAACCTTGAATCTCCACAAAAGAATAGGGGATGGCATGATTGCCGGACTAATAGGTAAGCTAACAGTCTTCATCTCACTCGATAAATGCAAGGTATCCTCGTCACCAATATTTCCCGGCTCAATTGAACCTACTCAAAGACCATATGCATTTTACGATTTGCAAAAATACACTGTATATACGCCAAATCCAATAATGATAATAAAAAAAAACCCAAAATTATGAAATTCTTCATCCAATCAAGAGAATAACAACCATACCGAGCTCAGCGAAAACAGGCCTACTTCCAGACCGACGAATTATGGGACTAATCGTCGAGATAGCAGCAGGACCTCCAAACATAGGTGAAGATTAGAACTAAAAACAACATATATGGCGACAGCAGCAGCTGCCGCAACTACCTCCTCTACGCTTCACCAACAATGATCACAACGCCTACAAATTCACGGCGAATTACAAATGAACTTGTGGAAGAAACCTAAATCGAACGAGTTTAGAACACGATTACGAACGATAGAATGCGAGACCCAGTAATGCAGGTACAAAGTTGTTCGAAATGCACTGAGAGATGGATTTGAGATCCAAAGCTACCGATTTCGGAGAAATTAGGGTGTGACACGATCGAAGAAGAAGCAGATCTGATTAGACAATTAAAAGGAAAAAAAAATTGATTTGAAAATATATACGAAATGAATCGACTTACGAATGAAGAACGAACATCGCTAGAGTGAGCGACACATCGAGTCCTCGAGATCCGTTTCAGTTCACATGTAAAACGAAGACGATTTTGCACGAGGTCAGTTCCTTACGTTTTTGCGAAGTTACCTATCAACTTATATTTAAAAATAATAAAAATAATAAATTATATAGACGATAGACTTGAGAATTGCGCACTTGAGCTCCCAAGAGCCACATGCCTCAGTCGTCCAAAATATTTTGAAAGTTTGAGGGAATATTTATAAAATAATTGTTTTGCTACAAAAAATAAAACTAAAATAAAAATCATTATCATTTAATTGTTATTTCATTACTGGTTCTTGTTATTTTCTTAATGTTTGTTGTGTTTTATTCTTATAAAAAAATAAAAATTAGTACTTGCTCCATTTTTATTAAAATATAAAATTATTTTGTGTCCATTATTTTATTTGACGAAGCAAGCATTTGTATTTCTTATCATTTTTTATAAATTGAATATCTTCATGGCTTCATGTTAAGTTTGTAAAATTTAAGTATCTATTGTGCTGATAAACCAATGTTAAAATGTAATACAACACAATTTTATAATAATTAATTTATATAATTTTAACTCCATCAGCATTACTTATATATTTCGTAACTTTTAAAATTAAGATAGAAAATTAATATGATATATATATATATATACCTTGTTGTCCATAACTTATAATTATTTTGCTAAAAAAATATATATTTCTTATTATAGGCTTGTTTGTTACTGTGACATTTTATTCTGTCTTTTAGTAGAGCATAAGTTGAGGTTTTTAACCTGTTTGCTTGTTTAATATAATTTTAAATAATTGCAAGATGTATCTCAATTTAGAGAAGTTGTTTGGGGGACTAAAATAGCTATCAAAAAACTATTTTTAAACAAGTTTGACAAATAGGCTATTAACAATTTTATGAGTTCGTTTACTCAACAGAATGAGATAATCTTATTTATAAGAATTGAATTTGAATAAATAGAATAAGATAATAATAGAATCAAAAATAAAATAATCTTATGCTTGGTGCTATATCAAGATTCGAACAAAATTACTTGAGTTAAAAATAAAAATAAAAAAAATTGCATTACACAAAATTAAAAAGAAGTGACAGTGAGAAAAAACCAAAGAAAAAAAGGACCATTTGAGTGACAAAAAAAAAAGTTTCTCTTACAATAAAAGGATAAATTGACCAAAAGATGAGTAACTGGGATGCTGAGATACCTGTAAGTGAAGGTTTAAGTCCCACCACATGCATGTCTCTTCTACAGTAATATTCTTAGTCTCATAATGCGCTGTAGACAATTTTTTTTAATTTTTTTATTTTTAGTCTTATAATGTGTTGCAGACAATTTTTTTTATTTTTTTTAATTTTTTTATTTAATGATTCAACGCCTGAACGAGCGTTTATTATACTCAACGCCTGCTCAGGCGTTGACGATGCCCTAAGTAGCGTGTCCATTTCATAACACATATGTGTGAAGTTTTTTGATTTACAATGTTGCCACCATGAATCTAAACCAATTTCCCAGTTAAGTTCTTCAACCCTTTGCCTAGAACCCAAGAGATTGAAAATTGTTATCACGAGAAACACTAGGTGTCCATGGACGATCCTCGATATCCAAGTCAATTTGCGTTATCAAAGTAGTAAAATATATGAAAAATATATGAGAATCAAGGCCAAATTGCTAGGGCATTATTATGAAAAATATATGAGTCTAGAAAAAATTAATAAAGAACAAACACAATTTTAAATTATTAGTTTTAGATTTTGCCTGAACTCAAACCTTTATTATTAATTTTATAAAAATAAAAATTCATTGATTATCAAAAGTCCAAGGTCACCTAACATTTTCTATAAAAAAAGAAATAATTATATAAATATTAGTATTTTTATTTTTATACATGTACTGAAAACTTAATGATAAAAAAACTAAAAACTATCGATTAACAAGTATTAGTATAATATTCATATATAATATTTAGTTTATAAACAATAGTATAACATTCATATACAGTGTTGTAAAAATCATTAATTAACAACTATTAGTGCACCAAGAGTCAGCATACAATCAATATAATATTGGTATAAAATTTAACTTATAAAAAATAATATAATAGTAGAACACAATTAGTATAATATTAATATATATTAATGTAAAAACTATTGATTAACAACTATTAGCATACTAAAAGTTAATATGTAGTCTGTATAATATTGATATAATATTTAATTTATTAATAATATTATAACATTAATATAAAGTTAATATAACAGAGGTATACAATATTATAATAATTCTAAAATTAATATACAGTGTATATCACGTTGGCATACTTTTAATATATTAATTCTAAATATTTACAAATATTTGGTATACGGGTAGTAACAATAATATAATATTAGTATGTATTATCTAAAAACCCCAAATATTTCCAACGTCCCTCCTTGTCACCTCTCCACTTTGCTTCTCAAACTCCTTCCTCAATTCATCCGTCGACACTGGCCGGCACTACAAAAAATTACATTTTTAGTGACAAAATTTTTAGTAATAAATTTTTTTTTGTCGCTAAAAAAAATATTTACCGACAAAATTAAATTAGTCGTTGTTAATGTAGATAAATGACAAAATTATTTGTGACAAATCAAATTTTGTTGATAAAATGATTAATTGTGACGCAATAAATTTATCACGAAATCATATTGTCATAAACGATTAAAATATTTGCGGCGAATTTTTTAGTGATAAGATTTGTCGTTGTTAATGAACATGTATTTATGATGAAATATTTAGCAACAAAATTTTTATTGCTAAAAAATATCTTTTTACTGACAAAATTAGACTAGTCGTTGTTAATGTGGATAAATGACAAAATTATTTGTGACAAATCAAATTTTGTTGATAAAATGATTAATTGTGACGCAATAAATTTATCACAAAATCATATTGTCATAAACGATTAAAATATCTGCGGCACATTTTTTAGTGATAAGATTTGTCGTCGTTAATGAACATATATTTATGATGAAATATTTAGCAACAAAAATTTTATTGCTAAAAAGTATCTTTTTACTGACAAATTAAACTAGTCGTTGTTAATATAGATAAATGACAAAATCATTTGTGAGAAATCAGATTTTGTCGATAAAATGATTAATTGTAACGCAATAAATTTATCGCAAAATCATGTTGTCATAAATGATTAAAATATTTGTGACACGATTTTTAGTGATGAGATTTGTCGTCGTTAATGAACATGTAATGATAATGAAATATTTAGCAACAAAAGTTTTATTGCTAAAAAGTATCTTTTTACCGACAAAATTAAAGTAGTCGTTGCTAATATAGATAAATGATAAAATCGTTTGTGACAAATCAGATTTTGTTAATAAAATGATTAATAATAACGCAATAAATTTATCATAAAATTATGTTGTCACAAACAATTGAAATATTTGGGATGCATTTTTTAGTGATGAGATTTATCGTCATTAATGAGCATATATTTGTAACAAAATATTTAGCAACAAAAATTCCATTGCTAAAAAGTATCTTTTTACCGACAAAATTAAATTAGTCGTTGCTAATATAAATAATTAACACAACTATTTGTGACAAATCAAATTTTGTTGATAAAATGATCAATAATGACACAATAAATTCATTACGAAATCATAATGTCGTTAAAGATTCACATATTTGCGATGCATTTTTTAGTAATGAAAATTAAGTAATGATATAATATTTGGTAGATGATGAGTAGCAATCTTAAGTTCTAGTACTATAAATATTGTTATGATTATATATCAGTTTTTATGACAATAATAGAAATAATTTATTTAAATAATTATTATCACTTAAAAAATAGTTTAATTGAAAACATATAGGTTATTAATAAATTTTTTTTCACATGATAAAAATTAATTTTCAATAAACTTTACCATTTGAAAATTGCATTTAAATGCAAAACTCAATAAATTAATTTGTAGTATAAATACTAATTCATGAAAACTGTATATTTCATAAGATTTTACAAATAAAATTATTACCACCATTACTACTACTACTTACTCTTCAATTAAATTAATTATTAGTATTGAATTAATAATTACATAAATTAATAATAATAAGAATAAAAAATTAAT
>JAJIYU010004773.1:0-23621 GCA_030144865.1 Tinospora cordifolia
CATCTACACCATTTCAAAAGCTTATCTCCCCTATCACCCCCAAAACACAATAATCCATACCCCCCCCCCCCCCCCCCCCCCCCAAACAAAAAAAAAAAAAACCTAGCCTGATCCAAATGTTTATTTTAGCAAAACAATATGGAATCTAAAACGTCAACCAATTTTGCAGAAATAATTCCAACAACTCAACCATATAAGCTTCATTGTAGTGATGAAGGTGATGAAGGTGACATACCAAATTTAATACTTAGCTACAAATTCTCTAATGGAGGTTAGATTCAGGACCATGGTGCAATTTTTATGAACTAATGATTACAGACAAAATAGTTCTGCAAAAAATGGGGACAAAAATATATATATAATTCTAAAATGCAAATTTTGAACTTCAATTTCTTCAATTCAATAAGGCAATCCACCTCTCCATGCTGTTGGGCATCTATCGACTTGCCATTCTGCCACACACAGACACGAAAAAAAAGGACTAATTTCAAAGATGTTTAGGTTGCTAGATTTGCCTAAAAAGTCCAGAGAGACCTACCTTAACAATTTTTCCTTAGTGTAATAATAGTAACAGAATAAGCTATCTAATGTAAAGGAAATACTCCCTCAAAAAGGAAATGATGATCTCCTACTTGCATGCTATATGTGCTAAAAATGACTCACTGTGTATCGTCTCTTTCAGGGGTTTTGACGTGATTGCCCTCGATTTTAAAAAAAATTACACAAATGCCCTTGCATTCAAAATATTGACTCATTTGCCATAGTTTTGCCCTGTCAACTGCCACGTAATTAAGCCACATAAGCATCTCGTCCACGTAATGTAGCCATGTCATCACTTAAAACGAAAAATTAAAAAAAAACACAAAATTAAAAAAATGTGAATTTTGGTGAAGGCGTTTTCACAGAAAACGCCTTCACCAAAAATTTTAAAAAAAATTAAAAAATTACGAAATAATTACAAAATGC
This sequence comes from Tinospora cordifolia, assembly GCA_030144865.1. Classification (NCBI taxonomy): domain Eukaryota; kingdom Viridiplantae; phylum Streptophyta; class Magnoliopsida; order Ranunculales; family Menispermaceae; genus Tinospora; species Tinospora cordifolia. The sequence goes on from JAJIYU010004773.1 coordinate 967, forward strand.
CTTCATCAAAAAGTTAAAAATAATTACAAAATATTTTCTTAATATTTTTTATTTTTGGTGAAAGCGTTTTCAGTTCACCAAAAAAATTTTAAAAAATAAATATTTAGAGAAAGCATTTTCATCACCCAGAAATTTAAAAAAATAAAATTTTTTTTTTTTTTTTTGTGAAGGCATCTTCAATAAGAATTAAACTCTTTAGAATAAAAAAAAAGAAAAAAGATTTATTTTGTAAAAAGATGGTAAAAACTCTTCAGATCATTTTTTCTGATTTATATTGAAACCTCTTAAATTATTTTTTTGGTGAAGTCGTTTTCACTTCAACAAAAAAAAAAAAATTGAATTAATTTTTTGGGGAATGAAAATGCGTTCAACAAAATAAAGAAATTTTGAATTATTTTTGGTGCCTTCAACAAAAAATAAAAATTACGATGTAGTTTTTTGGAGAAGGCGTTTTCAGTGAATATTGACTCAGAAATTTAAAAAAATAAGAAAACTATTTTTTATTTTTGTGAAGACGTCTTCAGTAAGAATTAAACTCTTTAGAAGGAAAAAAAAGGAAAAGGATTTATTTTGTAAAAAGATGATAAAAACTCTTCAGATCATTCTTTCTGATTTATAATGAAACCTCGTAATAAATTAAAAATTAGTTTATTATTTTTTTTTACAAAAAGTAATTTGATATAAAAATCTTAAAGTGAATAACATTCCCTAAAAAGAAAATTAAAAAATATAAAGATCAATTTACTTACTTTTTGGACAAAAACTATTCTTATAAAAAAAACTTAGTTCAGAAGTGTAAAATAATATTTTGGCTTTTTAAAAAAAATCCAATGTGAGTTTTTAGAAAAAAAAAATTTTTTTTTAAATTATGAAATTTTTGTATTTTTGGTTCAACCTTCGTCGGAAGAATTTTTTTTGTGTTTTTTTTTTATAATTTTTTGGTCGTGAGTATTTGTTTTTATTTTTTCTGTGAAGACGCTTTCATCGTGAGTATTTTTTTTTATTTTCAAATTATTTTTTGGTGAAGTGAAAACGCCTTCATCAAAAACAAAAAAAATTTGAAATAATTTTTGTCTTCACCAAAAAATATATTTTTTTTTGTGTTTATTTATTTTTAGTAAAGGTTTTTTCAATTCACCAAAAATATTTGATGTAGCAGTTTGCATCACCCAAATTCTTAAAAACAAAAAAATTATTTTGCACCCTGATTTTGACAATTTTTATTTTTGGTTACAACAGAAAATATTTCGAAATAATTTTTTGGTGAAGGTGTTTTCACATAAAACAAGAACACCATCTTGCTCCAGAAAAAAAAGATAATTTTTGCTTTCAAAGATTTAAGAAATAAAATTTTTTTTTTCAAAAAAAAGAAGCCTGGACTTAAAAAATATTCAAATGTATAAAAGTAATTACAAAAGTAAAAAAATTCAGACTAATACAAGATTTTGCTTCTCAGGTTCATTATCAAATGAAATTAGTTATGAAAGTTTCATTTCAATAATTTACAAAAATCTCTCAACTAAATAAAATTACAACAGTATATAACACAAACCCAAAATATGTAAACAAGGTATCACTCAGTGCCACATAAAGGCTAATGACGTCATTTTTTGCGGCGCAAGTTATACCTATTTTGTTGCTGCACTGGCGGTGGATCTGCATGAGGAGCAACATATGAGCTTTGCTGCGTTTGTGGTGGATCTGAAGGATGAACTTCATCTAAGCTCTGCTGAATTGGTAGTGACTCTGAAGGAGCAACATCTGAACTTTGGTGCATTGGTGGTGTCTCAGCAATACGAATATCATGTGAACTCTCGCCATGACTCTCTTCAGGTGGATCAACAAATCGGCCAGGTTGACGTACCCCCTACGTATCAGTATACTTTTTAATCTTGCTACTTCCTCCGGATTTCTAGTTCTCAGAAATTCTTGAATGCCCACACGTCGCTGTTCAACAACCACTTCATTTGTATCTTCCGTATCATCAGATCCCTCGAGTGATGGCTCATTCCGATTGTAAATAAAAACGTTTGAGCCTGGAGGATATCTATCAAATATTGTATCCCAGGCAGTCCGAGGGGTACGTGGGCTTTGATGACTCATGGATGGCATCACCCCTGTAGTAGGTACTTGCACTAAGTGCTCTGCATAGACAGTTCTCAAGGAAGACAATGACATTTGTTGAATCTCAATCATAGAGGGGTGTGTAGAGTTCTGGCATCGTAAGTGTATCTGAGCTAAACTATTAGACTATAAAAAATACAAATAATAGTTAGACAACATATAAATTATAAGTGAATTATAATTTGTATATTACTAAAATCAATTACTTACCAAAAAGTCGATCGTTGCTCCACTTTCAGTCATATATCTCCTTGTTATAGATCGATACCACCTCATGTATGGGTCGTTGTACTCCATATGTAACAATACATTAGGCTCATAAGCATGACCTGCAGCAAGTGTTTCAGATCGTCGGTTCCACTGTTCAACATAAGTCATATGCTTCACAGTCCAATCGATGTCACTACGGCCTCGCATATCACACCTGTGTAAGTCAACACTGGTGTCGCATGAGTCGGGAATCTCTTGCTTCATGCCGAATTGATGTAGCACTCGATCCGGACGATGAAACTCAACAACTGCAAAATAAATTAGCGGAGCCACTGTTCGCCAAATGCCTTGCCCGTGCTTACAATAATCTGGTAATGCAGCCATGGCATCATCATTATATGGCATCCACTGAACCTATAAATGCATATTTATAATGTCACAACATTTACATTATATCCAAGTATAAGAAAAAAAGCGAAAATAATTAAAAAAAAATGTACCCCTTGAAGATCGTATGTGTCTAACGCATTTCTATATTTATTTAACACATATGTTGAAACCTCTTTTCTGACTAATACATGCCTCCACCTACAAGTGATAGCGTTTAATTAGTAAATGTTTATAACAATGTACAAATTAAAATAATGAAGTTCATTAAAGTCAACACAAACCATATACCTATATGCCAATGGTGGCGCAAGCAAAACATGTGCATCTTCACCTGCATGGTCTACTCGAGGTATATTGCGCATCCGTGGTGCTAAAAGAGGAAATCTATCTCATGCCCATAGTTGGACTAAAATTAAAGCTCCAGAAATACCTCATTTTCGATAATCTGCGGCACGACACATCTAGCGATATAGCCAAGCCAAAACTGCACTACCCCATGCGTACGTACCACATACATCAAAGTCTGCCAAAAGTGGTAAAACACACAGATGCACAAGATTATTGGACTGATCTGAAAACAAGCCTCCTCCAATGAGCTGCAAAATGTAAGCTCGCGCATATTGTTCAATCTCTAGCTCAGTGGATTCTTCATGTAACTGGGGAACCCTATCAGCAATGGTGACAAGATTCAACCGCCCCCCTCGTCTTTCACTACCATCTGGAAGAAATCCAAGAAACTCAACACATAAATGATCATAATTAAGGTTGGTTAATCTGGTCACTGGTAAACCATCAACCCCAACCCCAACTGTACTTCCACGTCTTGCAGAGTAATAGTCGCCTCACCAACACTTAAATGAAATGTATGGGTCTCTTGGCGCCAACGCTCTATGAGTGCAGTTATTAGGTGCCAATCTAACTGAATAAATCCAACATGTGCGACCCCATAGAACCTAGCGCGCTGTAAATAAGGGATAATACGGCGATCAAGATGAAGTGTGCGATGTACCACAGCCTCACGTCATCTACAATGTAACTCAGCTACTTTCTGCAATTTAAAAAAAAACCCTTTAGTATTGAACAAGCAACATATAAAGATAACTTACTTAAAAACACCTTCATGTTAGTTAAAAAATACATATAAAGATAAGATAATAGTACCTCTCCTTGCCATATATGCGTAGATCGATGGAAATCCTGTAGAGTTAGTACTGACGGATCTAAAGGACCTGGATCCATCTAACTTACTTAAAAATATATATGTTAGTTATTAGCATGAAATATAATACAATTCCTTAAACACATTGAATCAAAATGGATCGCATTAAATACATTTGTAAATGAAGAGGTCCAAAATAAGACAATATGGATCAAGATATGACATAAGTTTTTTCAAAAGTTACAAAATAATCAATCATTTAAAGAACAAGCAACAAATAAAGATAAGAAATAGCTCATGTAGCCCCTCCACGAAGGGTCGGACAGCAACATCTATTGTGACCTTCACGTCTACAGTGTCCACATCTAATCTTAGCAGATGATTCTCTAATATCCATTTCGTTTCTCAATCATAAAGACCTTGGTCGACCAGATTTGCGTTTTTGTTCATAATTAGGTACCAGAGTATATTGGACAGTACATTCTGGCCAATATTCTTCATGCGGTATGGGTTGAAAATTTGCCTCATAACACTTTAAGTATTCATCCAGACGATACCAGTGTTCAATGTATTGATCACAATTAAGAGAACTATAACGACACACTACTTGAACATGTGAACATGGAATCCCATAACATTGCCATTTGTTACAACTGCATAGACGAAAATGTAGCCTAACGACTTGCTTATTTCCTCCTTTGTGTGTGCGAGCATCCTGTATACCAGTGGTAACTTCAAATGTTTGAAGTTGTCAATTAATCAATGTAATCGTGTGCTTTTCCTGAAGACGCCTTCAACAAAAAAAATTTCAAATTTTTTTTTGATGGAAGGCATTTTCAGTGAAAACGCCTTCCATCAAAAATATATCAAATTTTTTTTTTATTTTTTGTTGAAGGCGTCTTCCTTGAAGACGCCTTCAACAAAAAAAATTTCAAAATTTTTATTTTTGATGGAAGGTGTTTTCAGTGAAAACGCCTTCCTTAAAAAATACATCAAATTTTTTTTTTTTATTTCTTGTTGAAGGCGTCTTCCCTGAAGACACTTTCAACAAAAATAATTTCAAATTTGCGTCTTCCCTGAACAAAAATAATTTCAAAATTTTTTTTTGATGGAAGTCGTTTTCAGTGAAAACGCCTTCCATAAAAAATACATCAAAATTTTTTTCTTTTTTGTTGAAGCCAATAATTTCAATTTTTTTTTATGGAATGTGTTTTCAGTGAAAACACCTCCCATGAAAAATACATCAAATTTTTTTTTTATTTGTTGTTGAAGGCGCCTTTAGGGAAAAATAATTCAAAATTTTTTTGTGTTTATTGAGTCTTCATTAAAATTATTTCAATATTAAATTATTTTTGTTGAAGGCATTTTCACACTGAAAACGCTTTCGACAAAAATAATTCAAAATTTTCTTTTTGATGAAAGGCGTTTTTAGTAATGCCTTCCCGAAAAAAATACATCGATTTTTTTTTAATTTTTTGTTGAAGGCGTGTTCATTGAAAACGCCTTCACCAAAAAATAATTCAAAATTTTTAAATTTTTAATGAAGGCGTTTGCACAGAAAACGCCTTCTTTAAAATTATGTAATATTTTTTTATTTTTGTTGAAGGCGTTTTCAGTGAAAACACCTTTCCCAAAAATAATATTGAAAACGCCTTCACCAAAATAATTCCAAATTATTATTTTTTTGGTGATCGCAAAAATTAATTCGAAATCTTTTTTTGATTTTGGTGAATGCGTTTTCACTTTCCCAAAAAATTACATCGTAATTTTTATTTTTTGTTGAAGGCGCCAAAAATAATTCAAAATTTCTTTATTTTGGTGAAGGCGTATTCATTCTGCAAATGATTAATTCAAAATTTTTTTTATTTTTGTTGAAGTGAAAACGGCTTCACCAAAAAATAATTCGAAATTATATTATTTTTTAAGAGGTTTTAATATAAATCAGAAAAAAATGATCTGAAGAGTTTTTACCATTTTTTTACAAAATAAATCTTTTTTCTTTTTTTTATTCTAAAGATTTTAATTCTTATTGAAGACGTTTTCACAAAAATAAAAAATAATTTTTTTATCTTTTTAAATTACTGGGTGATGAAAATGCTTCTTCCAAATATTTATTTTTTAAAATTTTTTTGGTGAACTGAAAACGCTTTCACCAAAAATAAAAATACCAAGAAAATATTTTGTAATTATTTAGAACTTTTTGGTTAAGGCATTTTGTAATTATTTCGTAATTTTTAATTTTTTTTTTTTAAGTTTTGGTGAAGGCCTTTTCACTGAAAACGCCTTTACCAAAAAAAAATATGACAAAATATATTTTTTTGGTGAAGGCATTTTCTATGAAAATGTCTTCACCAAATTTTAAATTTTTTAAATTTTTTGTTTTTTTTCATGACTTGTTGACGTGGCTGGCTACATTACGTGGATGAGACGCTTACGTGGCAGCTGACAGGGCAAAACTATGACAAATGAGTTAATATTTTGAAAGCAAGGGCATTTGTATATTTTTTTTTAAAATTGAGGGCAATCACATCAAAAGCTCATCTCTTTCATATACTCTTAATATTAATTCCTCTTGCTCAAATTCAAAAGATAAGGACTCTGGGTGATACGTACACACGGAAAGAACAATACAAACGTTGGGGATACTGTGGGCTGCGCCAAATCCCACCTAGTGGATCGAAACTTGATTAACGTGGCCTTGCTATCTTTTGGTAGATTAGGCCCAACAGTAGAGAAGCCCAAACACACTAGAAGACCTTCCAAAGGGAAAAATACCTTTATATATAGTATTTAAAAATATATTACAAAATATCATATATTAAAATGTTATAAACATATTCAAATTTTAATTACAAAAATGTCAAAAATTGGGGCGTTATCATTTTGAACCGAAAAAACTTGTAAAATCAGCAAACAAACAAGAAATTAACAATCAAAAAAGGAAAACTGTTTTCTTTTTACATTTAATAAAACATATTAGGAGAAAGAAGTTTTTATTTGACCAAAAAATTAATTTGCTAAATGGAAACGAAGTGTTGGATGGAATGTTTATAAAGACAGAGATATACGCCAAAATTATATGAATATATTTATATATACATTATATTATATTGATGAATATATGTAAATATAGATATAATATATATAGATGGACTAAATATATTTCACTGGTGTCATTTAGCTACTCCACTCTTGATTTTTTATTTTTTTAATATTCTTATCTTCTTTAAAAAAAATAAAAAATTAGAGGTGGGATGTTAATTAAAATGTTTAGCCCCACTTTAGATATATTTTATGTATATTATACATATATTTTATGTATTTTTTTTTGTATATTTTTAGTATATTATCGATGTATTATATGTATATTTTGTGTATACATTCATCTATTCTTTTAATATTATTCAACATCTCTGCAGAAAAATTTTTTGTGTATATTTGTATATATTTATGGTATATTTTCTGTATATTTCTTATATACAGTAATATGTAATGAGTGTTCTTTCACTTGCCATCAAAATAATAAGTATATTTTTTGTATATTTCAAGTATATATAATTTATATAAACTGTTATAATTGATTGTCATTGACAGCTCTTAAACATGGTCACACTCTCTTTACATTGTATAAATATGCCTCTGTATGCAAATTGAATATACACTTTGTATATTTAACGTATACAAAGAATATATTATAGTGACAGTTTCACTATTTTGTATATTTGGTATATACATTCTATTTTCTTAATCATCACTCAACATCTCTACAAGAAAGTAGTTTGTATATATTTTTTATATATGTTTCGTATATTTTTTTGTATATATTCTGTCTATTAGGTGTATACAGTTTGTTCTTGATCATTGTTCAACATTTCTGTAGGAAAGTAGTTTTTGTATATTTATCGTATATTTTGTGAATATTTTTATATATTTTCTACATATTTGATGTATACAGTTTGTTTTCGTGATCATTATATAACTCATTTATGCAAGAAAGTAGTTTGTATATATTTTTTTGCATATGTTTGGTATATTTTACATATATTTGGTGTGTATAATCTGTTTTCTTAATTAATAATCAACTCATCCCTCTATATGATATTGAGTTTTGTATATTTTGTGTATATAGGTAGTATATTTGCGGTATATTTCTTATATATTTTAATTATATAGTCTATTTTTTCGGTATATTTTATGTATATTTCATACATACATTCTGTTTCTTTTGATCATTATTCACGTCTATGAGGGAGAACTAGTTTGTGTATACATTGTTTATATTTTTTTGTGTATTAGTTTGTATGTTTTATGTATATTTAGTATGTACAGTCTTTTTCTTTTTTTTTTTATTAATAATCAACTCATCCCTACATGAAATTGAGTTTTGTGTATTTTCTATATATTTGTTTTATACAGTCTGTATATTTGTGGTATATTTCTTATATATTATATGCATACAGTCCGTTTCCTAATCATTGTGCAATTCATCTCTGTAGGAAATTAATTGTTGTATATTGTTTGTTTTCCTTATCATAATGTAACTCATCTCTACATGAAAATATTGTGTGTATATTTTTGTATATTTATGATATATTATATTTTTTTGTATATTTTCTGTATATTAGTCTGTATATTTTATGTATATTAGTCTGTATATTTTGTGTATATTTTTTTTTATATATTTTACTTATATTTGTTGTGCACAATCTGTTTTCTTGATTAATAATCAATTCATCCATCTACATGATGTTGAGTTTTGTATATTTTATATATATATTTTGTGTATATAGGCGGCATATTTGCGATATAATTCTTGTATATTTTAAGTATATAGTCTATTTCTTTATCATTGTGTAATTCATCTTTGTAGGAAATTAGTTTCCTTGTATATTTTATATATATTTGATGTTTACAGCATGTTTCTTTTGATCATTATTCACATCTGTGAAAGAGAACTAGTTTGTATATATATCGTATATATTTTCTGTATATTTAGTGTATACAATTTGTTTTTTTTTTTAATAATCAATTCATCCTTACATGAAATTAGGTTTTATATATTTTTGTATATTTGTTTTATGCATTTTGTATATTTACAATATATTTCTTGTATATTACATGTATATAGTCTGTTTCTTGATCATTGTGCAATTCATCTATGTAGAAAATTAGTTTTTGGTATATTGTTTGCTTTCCTGGTCATAATGTAACTCATCTCTGTAAGAAAATATTATATGTATATATATATATTTAATGACTTGTTATAAGTTTTCTTTTACTTGCCATCAAAATAAATTGTAATGTTGAAGACTGTAATGTGTTATTATGCTGTGTATTATTTGTGTACATAAAATATACACAATATTCTATTTTCTTAATCACTATTCAAAATATATGCATGAAAAAAATTTACATATAATTTCGAAACAGATGGAGGTGCATCTGATTTAGAAAAAAATAAAAAGAAAAAAAAGACATAAACCTAAAGTATAAAAAATAAAATGCAAACTATTAAAAAATATTCTGGATATATTTATTGTATATTATCTCTATATTATACTAATTTTAGGTTCTTACAAGGTAATCGCCCATGAACAAAACACCAAAAATAAATAAATAAAAAGAAAGAAAAAAAGAAAAAGAGTTCTATAATATCATGCTCGTTCCTCATTGTAATACCCCAAATGTTTCAAATGCATACACATTGAAAATGGATTTTTAGAAATTATGAAATAAATGTAAACGTATGTGAAACCATATTTTAAATGTTTGATAACAAAATAAAATAAACCAGAATGTTGGATAATGAAAAAAATGTTAAAAACAAAATATCACACTGTTGACCGCGATCACTGAAGGCTGACCGCGATACTCAGTGGAAAATAACGAAAAAAATTAGGTCACATCGGTAACCGTGGTCCATAAGTGCTGAACGCGGTAATTGCGTGAGATTTAAAAGGATTCAAGCCCTTGACTTCGTCATTTCACGCACATACTTTTCCAAATTGTTCTAGAGCTTTAAAGAGACGGTCCAGAGCTGGTTCAAGGAAGATCTAAAGGTCTAAGGTAGGTATCAGAACCTCTTAATCATTTCAATTTCAAATCTATATATTCAACATCAAAAAAAGTGAGGGTTTGAGGGTTTTGATGCATAAGGCGATCCAGAACCAAATAAGTTCAGGTCTTCCTTCTAGACTAAGGGTTATTGATTTAGAACTAAGTCTTGAAAGTTTTAACTGTTCACTTATAGTTTTTGACAGATTTTGAAGAATTTCATCTATCTGGAGGGTTTCTAAAGGTGTAAATCCTTTGATAGGTAATAACTCTCTATCCGCTCATGTTTTGAAGTAGTAACTAGTTTTAAATATGTTTTATTTTGAATTTGGAAGAAAATGAATATAGTTTTCCGTGTTGATGCGGTGAAATGAGGAATCTGAATTTTCGAGGAAAAACCCTTTTATTTGGAATTTGATGAGAATGATCTAGATTTGATGTCTATGTTGTTATTGATGTAGTTTGGGGATTTTGAGAGATTTGGAGAGTTGAATTTGAAAATGTTGATTTCAGATTTGATGAGTGGCGAGTGTTGAGGAACGACGCAAGGGTTCGTCCAGCATACACAAGTGGACGGAACTTCCTTGCTCATTAGTATTATGTAGACTTAGGATATGAAATGTGATGATTATTTACATTCTTGTACTTAGTATCATGCTAGGAATGTGTGAACTGATTGGAATGGTTGCCATGACATCATAATGTCCGATTATGTGTTTTCTAGAGTTATGGATTACTTAAATGTCTATTGAATGGTTTATATGATCTACTTTGCATAGGTTAGTACATGTTATGCTATATGGTTTGAAAATCTTGTTTGGAAAACTAAAGAAGATTAATGGTTTATTAAAAACTCCACGTACCAAAGCGATGGACGGTCTGCTGGTGCATCACTTAGATTATGATTAGGGTGTAGTCAGGGCGTCATCGTGGGTATTCCCAAACCGGGCCAAACTGCGAGTGGCTGTGTGATCCTCGAATTTGGGAGATCATAGTAGTTTATATATGATTTCCATATCTTCCTAGATCGTGTTCTCAGAGGTAGACTTTTATTTGATAAAGATGTCGCGCCTGGTTGTGTCCAAGACCACAAGGGGAATACCGAGGGTGGTTCACTCTTTCGATTAATTCCTGACAGTGTTCAGACGGATCGATAGAAATAACTAAATAAGTGATTAAAACACCCAAATGTAATGAAACCGTATGCATGTTTTGTATGCTAGTCTATATAATGCTAGTGATGTGTAAGAGAGATCCATTAGGCTTTCAAGCTCACCCCATTTTCATTTTTCAGGTACTCATGGGCCTGACGCTCAGTGAGGATTGACCGACCCGGAGACTGGTGGAGAGTTTTTTAGAGATGTTTTATTTTGAACTCTATTTTAGTGTTTTATGTATTTTGAACATGGGCATGTTGCCTAGCTAGTTATCGTTTTGTGTAAATAGAACTGTTTTATATTATGAAACACTTTTTGAAACTTTGGCTTGTGAGCCTATTATTTTGTTTATGTATATGTTGAAAGCTTCCGCAGATACTTTGATTTTCTTTATTATTTCCTATGAAATCTCGGTGATATAATTTTGAATGTTATTTGAAAACATATTAAAAGTTTATTTGACAATGAATCTCATGTAAGAGATTGTTTTATTTTGAAACGAACAAAGAAAAGAAATCATTTGACATGAACAGAACTGAACTGGAAAAGAACAAAATTACACGTCTCGGCGCTCCGGTGGGCACACGTGCCGAGCTGTGATGTCGTGCGATGCTCAACAGTAGAGTTGCGAAAGGCCAGACTCGGGGGCTGGGGTGTGACAAGTTGTGGTATTAGAGCCCAGTTAGGAGAATTACTGGGTTGAGATCGACACATAATAAATTTGATTATCTCATAATAGAATTTTTCACAGAAATGAAAATTTCATCAGATTTGATTTTCACTGGAAAAGAATTTCTACTGGATTTGACTTTCGAAAAGTGTTAAAATGAGTAGAATCCATCTACTAGGCGGATAAAAGTCTAGAAAAGATTTAGGTAATGTCAGCGTGCTCGAGTTACTAGTCGCAGTAGGACGAAAGTAGTGTGGTGGCCCTGTAGGTTGAGCTTTACTTCGATATTGGCCTTGCAGGTTGAGCTCCATTCAGGAAAGGTCCAAAACTTGGGAGTGATGGCATCACATAGAAGTGAGATAGAGTTTGAACTTGGTGATTCATTAGACGAATCAACTAGCCAAGAATTGAAACCCTAAGTCTAGGAAAGATCGGGTGTTGTTTTCGGGGTACAGTGGCTCTTAATAAAAGTTGTTAGGACACAAGTTAGAGACTGTTAATATGATAACGCACACTTGTATTGGTCAGGACTCGATTCAAGAGGATCCTGTATTTCTGATTTCTATGTAGTATGGGATGCATAGAGATTTAGAAGTATGGAGGAATCTTGGATTTAAAGAATGACGAACCATGTATGGTGAGTGATCAATTCTTGGGCAAAACTTGTACGCATTGTATTCTACTGGTATGGGACAATCGCATATGGTGGGTCTTGCGTCAGCCTTAAGGAACGAGACACTTGCAAAATTGTAATGGGCAATAAACAGACTCTTTGGGAGAACTTGCACGCACTGTATTCTATTGGTATGGGACAATCGCATACGGTGGATCTTGCGTTATCCTTAGAGATTATGATTTGGCATAAATATACTAGCCGTAATGGAACGTGGATTCGATTATGCTAGCGTACATTGTTTGATTGTTTGTTGGGTGTTTGTGTGTTATATATATAGTATACTATTTTGAGTATTATTATCCGAATTCTTGTATCCAAAAACAAATAAAATGCTGTTGACTTAGAAGCATAAACTCTAGGCCACAAAGACAAATAAAAAACCTAAAGACATGAACTTAGAGCCATAGTAGCACGGTAAACGCGAAGGGTATTGGTGGGTTTGAAATGAATGGTTATTAACACAATTCAAGGTATCCAAATTGAAGTAGTAAGGCAGTATGTTGTTTTCAAATTATTAAAATTTTCTGCTTCAATACGAATAAATTGTTGGATACTGAAAGTGGAATTTTGGATTGAAGATAATGCCGAGAGGAAGGACGAGGTATACCTCATCGAGGCGTGGTTAGGGAGGAGGCCAGTCATGAGCTAGCTCACAGAGATGAGGGTGTTATGGGGACAGCCGTATTTACTGCTATTAGTGTGTCACCAGATGTACTAGTAGATATAATACAGAGAGCAGTGGATCGGGCCATGATGAGTCGGAATCTAGTAGAGTCCTCACAGCCTCCAGCTCAGCCTCCAACACCCGTACAGCTACTGAAACCATCACCAATATTGTCAGAGCTAGTGATACCAGCACCGGTACCATTAGAGCACCCAGCACAGACTTCGAGCAGATCTGCTAGCTATGACAAGGAACAGAAAGACCTAGTGATAGAGTTTCAGAAGCTGCGTCCTAGTTTTTTTTAGGGCTTAGCAGATCATGTGACAGCAGATAGATGGTTCATTGAGATGGATAAGCACTTGACGGTGATGGGGGTGACAAGACTTAGGAGAGTAACATTGGCAGTGCATCAGATGGTAGGGCTAGCCTACCATTGGTGGCAGATGATCATGAGTGATCTTGCCATCAACGAGTCAGCTATGTCTTAGGATGAATTCAAGACATTGTTTTATGAGACTTTCTTCTGATCAGCACGGAGGGCTAAGCTACGATCAGAGTTTAGTAGACTGATGCAAATGACCATAACAGTTTTCGAGTATGAACAAAAATTTACTGAGCTGTCTAGGTTTTGCCCAGAGGTGATTATGGACGAGCAGTCCAAAGCAAACAAATTTATTGAGGGCCTAAGACTTGATATTAGGACGTTGATCACAACATTGAGATTGGCTACCTTCAGAGAGGCAGTTGTGAGGGCACAGTTTGTAGAGAGAGATCTGGAGTTTGAGCAGTCTCTAAGGAGTAGACAGAAGAGATCACATCCAGATCAGATTTCAGGAGCCCCACAGTAGAGAAAGGGTAGATGGCAGCCATCCAGAACACCTTCTACTCATAGTCAGACTTTAGCTACCAAACAGCAGCAGCAGCAGACTGCACCTGATCAGACGAGCATTGAGCAGAGAGAGCAGGATATGAGGCTAAGACTTTTTTGTATGCAAACAACCAGGAGATGTAGCCATAAGTTGTCCTACTAGGGCACCAGCCTTAGCTCAACAGTAGCCAGTGTAGGGACAGATTAGCCGCCCACAGAAGAGGTAACAAACACGTTCCCTGACGCGGCAGAGAAACGAGGTTAGACTGTATGCAGCAGACACACAGACAGCTCCCACTCCTGCAGTGGAAGGTACATTTTTGTTGTTTTGTGTTGCTGTACATGTGTTGTTCAATTTTGGTGCCACGAGATCTTTTATTTCTAAGAGTTAGTGAACTGATTGAGGTTGGTTACAAGCGCATTGGCTATACCATTGGATGTGATCACGCCGGTAGGCGAGACCGTGAGTTTGGGGAAGTTTTGTGGAATTGAACTCAGATTCGGAGACCAGATGATTCCAGTTGATTTCTGCTTACTCCATTTTGGTGGCTATGAAGTGATATTGGGAATGGATTGGTTGACCCAATATCAAGCACAGATAGATTGCCAAAAGAGGTGAGTCGCTGTAAGGTTGCCATCTGAGGAGATATTGAGGATAGATCGGGATATGCAGAGGTTGCCTAGGAGCTTGATTAACACTATTGTATTCTATTAAGCAAAAGGAGGACTTCAGGCAGTTGCTAGACGAGGATGCAGAAGGAACCACTAATATTCATAGGATTCCTATGGTACGGGAATACATAGAGGTGTTTCCAGAGGATCTACTTGGGTTTCCACCGCATAGGCAGGTAGAGTTCAAGATTGAGTTGCATCCCAGTACCAACCCATCGCTATTCCACCATATAGAATGGCACCCGTGGAGTTAATTGAGTTAAAGACACAGTTGGACGAGCTTTTGGCAAAGGGATTCATCAAACAGAGTGAGTCGCCATGGGGAACTCCAGTACTATTTGTAAGGAAGAAAGATGGATCCATGAGACTGTGTATCGACTACCAGAAGCTGAATCATGTCACTATCAAGAATAAATACCCACTGCCTAGGATTGATGACCTCTTTGATCAGCTCAGTGGAGCACAAAATTTTTCTAAGATAGATTTGAGGTCAGGGTATCATCAACTATGGATCCGGGAGTCAGATATAAAGAAGACATCTTTTAGGATGCGGTATAGCCACTTTGAATTCACAGTCATGCCATTCGGCTTGACTAATGCTCCAGCCGCATTCATGGATATGATGAACAGAGTTTTTAGCTAATCCCTTGATCAGTTTGTCGTAGTATTTGTTGATGACATTCTGATATATTCCCGTTCAGAGGCTGAGCACGCACAACATTTGCATACTGTTTTGGAGGCATTATCTCTATGGTGAGAGTTTTGATTTCTATTCAGACCATAAGAGCCTTAAATATATATATACCCAGAAGGAATTGAATCTTCGACAGAGGAGATGGATTGAGTTCCTCAATTATTATGACTTTCAGCTCCACTATCATCTTGGCAAGGTGTTGCCGATGCTCTTAGCAAAAAATCTAGCAGGAAGGATGAAGAAGTGGGATAGATGTGTCAGCTGATTAGTCAGTATAATTTGGGTATAGACACTAATGAGAGACATGCATATCTGTGTGCAGTTACTTGCCAGCCTGATATCTTACACCAGATCAGAGAACTGATAAGTGGATTATGGATTTGATTGAGGGAGTCAAACAGGGCAAGCATACAGACTTCAGGCTTGATGCAAAGGGTGAACTTAGATTGGGAAATAGAATTTGCGTGCCATGTTCTGGACAGACGAAGGGAACCATACTGAATGAGGCACACCATATAAAGTATACTATGCATCCTGGTGGTGACAAAATGTATCATAATCTGAAGACAACTTTCTAGTGGCGAGGGATGAAGAGAGACATAGCTAAGTATGTCTCCTAGTGTCTGATTTGTCAGCAAGTAAAGGCTGAGCACAGAAAACCGTCAGGACTGTTGCAACCACTTCCAATTCCAGAATGGAAGTGGGATAATATTGGGATGGATTTTGTTAGCGGCCTACTGAGAATTCACAAGGGGGAAGACACTGTGCGGGTCATTGTGGATCGATTGACTAAGGTGGTACATGTTCTACCTATTCGATCTACTGATACAGTGAGTAGACTGGGTGAGCTTTATGTTAGGGAGATTGTGCAGCTTCATGGCGCCCCCAAGATGATAGTGTCAGACAGAGCTTTCAGATTTACATCTCAGTTTTGGCAGAACTTATAGAAGGAATTAGGGAGCAGACTCACCATGAGCACAACTTTTCGTCCGCAAACAGATGAGCAGGCAGAGAGGGTCATACAAATACTGGAGGATATGTTGAGAGCATGTGCCATGGACTTCAAAGGTAATTGGAGCAAGCATTTACATCTAGTTGAGTTTGCCTATAATAATAGCTATCAGGCAAGCATTAGGATGGCTCCATATGAGGCACTCTACGGTAGACCCTGTAGATTACCATCTTGTTGGGCAGATTTTGAAGATAAGGTACTCAATGGACCCGAGTTGATTGAGGAAATGAACCGACAGGTTAAGCAAATCCAGAAGAGACTAGCTTTAGCACAGAGCAGACATAAGAGCTATGCTGATAGGAGGAGGAAACCCCTAGAATTTCAGCTAGGTGATCGAGATTCTTGAGAGTTAGTCCACAGAAAGGGATTCGACAGTTTGGAGTGAAGGGGAAGCTAGCACCACGGTACATTTGTCCGTTTGAGATCATTAGATGGGTCGGTGCATGTGCTTAAGAGTTGGATTTTCCAAACAAATTGTCCTCAATACATAATGTGTTCCATATATCAATGCTCTGGAAGTACGAGCTAAACCAAGGATAGCAATTAGAATTCTTGATTGTAACGTGCAGAGTCTCAGGACCAAGGACATACCCCTAGTCAAGGTCCTATGGAGGCATCGTAACCTAGAGGAGGCAACCTGGGAGTTAGAGAGCAAGATGCAGAGAAACTACCCAGATCTCTTCACCAGGCATGAGCGATTGAACACATTACACAGGTACTTTTTATTTAAATTTCGAGGACAAAATTTCTTTTAAGGGGGGGTAAATTGTAATACCTCAAATGTTTCAAATGCATACACATCGAAAATGGATTTTTAAAAATTACGAAATAAATGTAAAAGTATGTGAAACCATGTTTTAAATGTTTGTATTAATGTTTGATAACAAAATAAAATAAATCGGAATGTTGGATAATGGGAAAAAATATTGAAAAACAAAATATCACACTGTTGATCGTAGTCACTGAGGGCCGACTGCGGTACTCAGTGGAAAATCACAAAAAGAATTAGGTCACATGGGTGACCACGGTCCATAAAGTGTCAACCGCGGTAATTGCGTGAGATTTAAAAATATTCAAGCCCTTGACTTCGTCATTTTATATACAAAATTTTCCAAATCGTTTTAGAGATTTAGAGAGACGGTTCAGAGCTAATTCAAGGAAGATCTAAAGGTCTGAGGTAAGAATTTGAACCTCTTAATCATTTCAGTTTCAAATCTGTATATTCATTTAGATTCAATGTAAAAAAAAGTGAGGGTTTGAGGGTTTTGATGCATAAGGCGATCCAAAAACAAATAAGTTCAGATCTTCCTTCTAGACTAAGGGTTATTGATTTAGAATTGAATCTTGAAAGTTTTAACTGCTCACTTACAATTTTTTACGGATTCTGAAGAATTTCATCTATCTGGAGGGTTTTTGAAGGTGTAAATCCTTTGATAAGTAATAACTCTCTATCCGCTCGTGTTTTGAAGTAGTGACTAATTTTAAATATGTTCTATTTTGAATTTGGAAGGAAATGAATATAGTTTTGCGTGTTGATGCGGTGAAATGAGGAATCTGAATTTTCGGGGAAAAACCCTTTTATTTGGAATTTGATGAGAATGATCTAGATTTGATGTTTATGATGGCTATTGATGTAGTTTGGGGATTTTGAGAGATTTGGAGAGTTGAATTTGAAAATGTTGATTTCAGATTTGACGAGTGGCAAGTGTTGAGGAACGACGCAAGGATTCGTCCAGCATATACAGGTGGGCGAGACTTCCTTGCTCATTAGTATTATGCTGACTTAGGATATGAAATGTGATGATTGTTTACATTCTTGTACTTAGTATCATGCTAGGAATGTATGAACTGATTGGAATGGTTGCCATGACATCATAATGTTCGCTTATGTGCTTTCTAGAGTTATGAATTACTTAAATGTCTATTGAATGATTTATATGATCTAGTTTGCATAGGTTAGTACATGTTATGTTGTATGGTTTGAAAATCTTGTTTGGAAAACTAAAGAAGATTAATGGTTTATTAAAAACTCCACGTACCGAGGCGATGGACGATCCGCTGGTGCATCACTTAGATTATGATCAGGGTGCAGTCAGGGCGTCATCGTGGGTATTCCCAAACCGGGCCAAACTGCGAGTGGCTGTGTGATCCTCGAATTTGGGAGATCATAGTAGTTTATATATGATTTCCATATCTACCTGGATCGTGTTATCAGAGGTAGACTTTTATTTGATAAAGATGTCATGCCTGGTTGTGTCCAGGACTACAAGGGGAATACCGAGGGTGGTTCACTCTTTCGGTTAATTCCTGACAGTGTTCAGACGGATCGACAGAAATTACTAAATAAGTGATTGAAATGCCCTAATGTAATGAAACCGTATGCATGTTTTGTATGTTAGTCTATATAATGCTAGTGATGTGTAGGAGAGATCCACTAGGCTTTCGAGCTCACCCCATTTTCATTTTTTAGGTACTCATGGGCCTAGCGCTCAGTGAGGATTGACTGACCTGGAGACTGATGGAGAGCTTTTTAGAGATGTTTTATTTTGAACTCTATTTCAGTGTTTTATGTATTTTGAACATAGGCATGTTGCCTAGCTAGTTATCCTTTTGTGTAAGTAGAACTATTTTACATTACGAAATACTGTTTGAAACTTTGGCTTGGGAGCCTATTATTTTGTTTATGTATATGTTGAAAGCTTTCGCAGATATTTTGATTTTCTTTATTATTTCCTATGAAATCTCGGTGATATAATTTTGAATGTTATTTGAAAACATATTGAAAGTTTATTTGACAATGAATCTCATGTAAGAGATTGTTTTATTTTGAAACGAACAAAGAAAAGAAATCATTTGACTCGAATAAAATTAAAGTGGAAAACAAACAAAGTCCCGACGCTCTGGCGGGCACACGCGCCAAGTTGTGATGCTGCGAGATGCTTGATGGTAGAGCTGTGAAAGGCCCGGCTCGGGGGTTGGGGTGTGACACTCATCCACACTAAAAATTTGTATTGAATATCCGCATTAAAAAAGAGTTCTAGAATATCAAATTTCATCCGCACTAAAAATCTCATGCTCATTCCACATCAATCAGTGACGATTGTCGCCTTTCTCAACTCAAAAATTAAAAATTAATCTTCAAACCCAATTTTCTCCTAAATCACATCTCTAACGCGACTCAAATCCCTCCCTTTGAGCGTCCTACCCATTTCTTTCTTCATCTTTGTAGTTGTCATCGTCTTCTTGTTCCCGTCGATTACTCACTCTCAATTCGTCCATCAAGATCTCCGACCAGTCTGGTATGTTCACAAGCAACGATCTCGTTGACACATTGCTGCAATTGCCTTTCTTGGCTGCTCCTCATCCTCGTTGTACTTGTAGCGGCCATTAATGGAGGAAGAACCCATGCTAGCCTTTTTTACTACTCTGCTTCTTTGTATATGACTGAAAGCAATGTTATACAGGTCGAATGCAAAGCGCAGATGTGTATTGAAAGAAAAGCGACGAGCAGAGAAACAACGAGCAGAGACAGATGAGAAGAACTGGACCTTTAGGGCACTATTAGATCGAGAGTGACCGAGATATGAATGGATGAATCTAGGGCACCATCACATATTGCAAAACGTCAAAAAACAAAGGCATGATTGGCGCAAGAAACGGGATACTAATTTCAAATAATAGGGAGAGTCGTTATAAGTATAAAAGGTCAAATTTAGCGTGCCTTGATATACTTGTAAATAAAATCAAAATGTTGGCAAAATTGAAAAGGAAAAACTTTACAAAAACATTTTTGATAATATTTTTAAAATAATGACATTTTCTGTAATTTTCTCTTTGTTAAATGACTTTATGTGATTATATCTTTAAAAACCTATTACGAGTTACTTCTCTTTTAGCCCAGCCAACAAGATATGAACATGTATCTTTGAGTATTACCTTTGATTTTATAATTAGGGTTAAGATGACATATAAGCTCAATTGTAGTACTTGAAAGACAAGAAAATATAATATATTCTTCTTCTTCTTTTTTCTTCTTTTTTCTTTTCTTCTTCTTCTCAGAGCTTCTACCCTACTCAAATTGAGAAATTTGCTTATTAGCCATTTTGCCTATGAAATTTTGGAGCTTTTATTTACCCAACCCAATGCCTCCCAAAAATTACCCCAACACCAAACCCCCCACCAAACCTAAATCCCTATGAATCCATTTCCACCCTAATTGATTGAATAGTATCAATCCATTCATGCTATACTCCTAGAGCAATTTTCACAATTGGAATCTTTCCAACACTAACAACACTGAACACCCCCACTCCTCCAGCACCAAAACCCACTATATCCTTCACACAAGACAACTCTTAACTGCCTCACCC
This sequence comes from Tinospora cordifolia, assembly GCA_030144865.1. Lineage (NCBI taxonomy): Eukaryota > Viridiplantae > Streptophyta > Magnoliopsida > Ranunculales > Menispermaceae > Tinospora > Tinospora cordifolia. The sequence goes on from JAJIYU010004773.1 coordinate 21,687, forward strand.
ACCAACTTTTCAGCTTGGTACCACCTTTGCTTTTGCACACAAACCCAGTTCCATTGCTTGTTCCTCCTCCTTCTACCCACACCATGCCCCCTTAAGCCACTAAAGTTACAGCTACCATTCTTTGATGTTTCAAACCTCTTGATTGGCTCTTCCAAGCCGAATAATATTTAACATTTTATCGCATCACACCATACTAACATTAAGTGATGTTTTTTATTTTATTTGCAACGTCAAACATTGAGTTGGTTCGAATAAATGTTTAGTAACCAGCAACTCACAACATGGGATGCTATCATTCGTGCATTAGAGCTACATTTTGGACCATCTTCATATGATAACCTTCATATCGCCTTGCTAAATTGGGTTAGTGGCTGAATACCAAGCTGCTTTTGAAAAGCTATGCAATAGGATAATTTGTCTCTCTCTTAAAGTTATTTTAAATTGCTTCTTATCTAGATTAAAACTTGAGTTTTATAGAGAAATGTCAGTTGCTCGTCCCCAACTCATCGACTAGGCAATCGATCTTTCCAAATTCCTTGAATCTAAATTCATTGATGTCAAATTTAAAACCAATTTTCACTATCACCTTTTCGCCCCTCATTCCCAATTATTTCCTAAATCACCACCCACGTTCCTACCTATTCAACGCATATCACTGTAGAAATGCATGAACATTGATCCAATGAAATTTGCTTTAATTGTGATGAAAAATCTCAATTGGGCCATTGTTGCACATAGAAGCAATTTCTATTACTCCTAAATGACGACCTTGAATAACCTACACAACACCCTATTTCAACAGACCATGAACTATCCTACTACTAATCAGCCCTCCGCCATTACCACCATCTCACCTTCTTTAACAACTTAATGGGTGCCTTGTCTCAATCCTGGTCAGCTTAGGCAACTCTCATAATATTTTACATGCCAAAATGGCAAGTCCAACCTTCTTTGTTGTTGTGGGCAATGGTGATTCAATTAATTGTTCAGCCCTCTATTTTGAAGTGCCCATTTCAATCCAAACTCATAACTGCTCTCTCAACTTCTTCATTTTCCCAGTTAGGGAGTAGACGTTTTAGGTGTTGAATGGCTACTGACCTTTGGTATATTCCCCTCAAACTTTTCCATATCCTGCATGCAATTCCAACATAATGGCTCTTTCATAATCTTCAAAAGAGAAAAACCAACCCTAACCCCCACATCCTACACTTAGCTTCAGAGATTACTGGACGCAAATTCCATTGCTTCCTTCCATTCTTCACAATTTTTCCTATTGATAATATTCTATCACATGCCCCATTTACTATCCCTAACTACCCAAATCTAGTCCCTTAATCATCCTTGCCACTAGATCTTTATATCATTCTCAAAATATTTTCATCATATGTGTAACACCCCAATTTTCGACCGGACCTCCGTTCACGTGTTACATCACGTGTGGATTGTCGCCGGATGAAAATTGAGATGCTACTAAAATTTTCTTCTGTCAAAATATTTTATTCTTCAAAATACAGTTCATAATCTTTAATTTCTCAAGTCCAAGTCCATAAAGATATCATATACAGTATAGAAAATCATAGTAAGTCTTTCAAATAAATCTTAAGTAAAGCAGCGGAAATACTTTTCAAATTATTTAGTTAAACCAATTTGTTACACGAGGAAATTCCATAAAAAATGAAACAATTGAAATTAAACCAATGAAAACATGTCACAATAATGCAGAAAAATGTATAAAACAAGACTTCCAAATCACCTATCCCCGACGACCTCCCTATGAGGTGTCCAAAACAAAGTGCGGGTCTTCTGACGTGGTCCATAGATCCTATGTCCAAGTGTACCTGAAAAATATAATGGGTGAGCTCGAAAGCCCAGTGGATCATTCCTACACATCACAGGCATTATACAGACCCAATCCAAAACATTACAAACACTTTC
>JAJIYU010004774.1:0-23591 GCA_030144865.1 Tinospora cordifolia
GTTTGCAAATCCAACGCGCCTTCGTTTCTTAGGTTCTGAGGTAGAATCGCCTGAAGAAGCTTGCTTGAGAACCATTTCAGAGATTTTTTAGGGTTTTCCTCGGAGCGGGAAATAAACAGAGGAGGAAATGAAGGGAAAGGCGGGAAACACTGAAGAAGTTTATTTTATTTTTGTGTTTGGGCGCAGGGGGGGCGGGGAGAAGTTCGCGAAAATGAACCCTCAAAAATTTTATTCTATAAAAATAAATTATTGTATATAAATAAATAACTGCAATCTTTTAATGGTGTGAAATGACAAAAATATATCTCGTTATAAGTGAATAATTATAACTCTAAAGAATCCTTAGTATTCCACAACTTTATCTTTGTTATCTTCAAATGAAAATAACTCAACAACATAGCAAAGTTCGTTTTTGTCATCTTCTATTATTTTTAGATTTTTCCTTCCTTCTTCTTGAATTTTAAATGCATTAGTTTAAAGAATTACAATTTGGATTTCGCGTCTCAAATGTTTTGGGATATATTAACAACATTACTATCGACATATTGGCAACTTCAAATATGTGTGCATACATTGTTAATATCTTAACATTGATATTGCTGATATATCAACAACATTCAAATATACTTTTTTTAAGAAATGTTGTTAATATATCGACATTGATATGGTCGATATATCAGCAACATTCAAATATATTTATTTTCTTTCAAAAAATTTGTTAATTTATGAATAATATCAGCATTGATATATCAGCAACCTATACACACCTATTGTAAGTTACTAGAAATAATATGCTAATATATCAGTATTGATATTATTAATACATCGCAAAACATTTGAAACATCAAATTCAAGTTGTAATGTTTTCAAATAATACATTTAACTAGTACTATATAGTTTTTAGCATTAGTATATAGATGAATAATAAGAAACTTTGAAAAGTCGAAAAATATAAATTGTCACCATCATCATTTCATTCTCATCGTCATCCCGCCAAATATGAACGAGATGTCATTGAAAATAAAAATAAAAATAAAAAAAAGTTGGCCTGCATATGAAAAAGAAGGAAGAACAAGTTAAAAAAAAACAGTAAAAGACAACGAAGATGAATCATATTGAGTCATTAAGTTACTTTCATGCGAGGACAATAAAGATGAAGTTGTACAATTGTTAAACTTCCTTGAAGTTATAATTATTCATTTCTACAAAGAGGCATTTTCATTATTTCATGCGATCAAAAGGGTTACAATTATTTATTTATGCACAACAATTCAATCTTACAAAACTAACTTTTTGAAGGATTTTTTTGCAATTTCTTGAAAAAAAATTAACAAAAATGAGCTTCAAAAAACTTAGTTTGACAATAATATATCATGGTGCTAGAATGAATAATTGTAGAGTGGGATTAAGTTCACCTCATTTTTGGCACTCTTCACCATAAGTTTGTCCCACTAATTCAAAAAATTGATAAATTCACCCCACCCATTTTTTGAAATACCTAAACATTTTTTAAAAAAAAACAAACTCATTTCCTTCCTCTCAAACACATGCACCCCACCTCACTCACCATCTCTCCCTATGGACTATCATTGCCATAGCCGTCGCCATCATTCTCATCATCATTTTGTCTAAATTTTGACCATTGTGTATTAATCATCAAGTTTTTAAGTATATTTCATGCATTTCACATGGATTTGGATTGTTCATGCATCCTTCATCATTCAACATTAAATTTTAAATCTAGTACGATTTTTTTTTTTTTGCTTTTTAAAAGTTGTTTCATTCCATTCTTGAGATTTGAAGCTACATTTTCATATGTTTTAGCAAGGAAAATGACCTAGATCAAAGCATTCGCCCATTTTCATGGCATCTCTCAGGTGCTCAACCACAAATCTTAGCCACACATGGCCCAAACCTTTTTTTAGGCATTTTTTCACTTCTCCTACTTTTTTGCCATCCAAATTTACTTATTTTATTCATTTTTCTTTGTATTTTATGTAAGAATGGCATCAAAGAAATCATTGCTTATTAGAAGAAGCTGACCCATAAGTTAGAATCAAAAGACCAAAGTGCATCTACTTTAAGGCCCTCATTGACAATATCATTTAGGCGATCTACATAATCTCAAATGATAAAGTCCAGTCAAGAGGCTAAATATTAGGTGTAAAGTCAGCAATGCTTTAAGTCTGTCAGAGCGTCCTTGCACTACTATTCAAAATTGAAGGTTGCATCCTTTTGCGGTAGAGTAAATAATGGGCATGGCATTTTTGAGAAGTCTTGTATAATCCTACAATAAAACCCTACATAGCCTAGAAAGGAGCAACCTTCCCTAACATTTGTAGGGTAGGGTAAGCTCACTATTAAGTCAACCTTCACCTTATCAACCTCCACGAACCTAGATGAAATTACATGCCCCAAGAAAATCCCTTGGCACACTATGAAATGAGGTTTCTTGTAATTTAAAATTAAATTAGTTTGCAATGGATCGTGTCAACATCTTAGTCAAATGATCTAAGCAACTATCAAATGAGTCCCCATAAATAGTAAAATCATCCATGAATACCTTAATACAATTTTTAATAAAATTTGAAAAAAAAAAATATTCATCATGCATCTTTGAAATGTACTCGGAGCATTGTAAAGACCAAAAGACATTCAATGATGAGCTAATGTACCAAATGGGCAAGTTAAGGTTGTCTTTTCCTAGTCCTCTTGAGCAATCACCATGTAATAATAACCTAAAAATCATCAAGAAAACAAAAACATGACTGTTAAGTTTTGGAATTGGCATGTTTGGTGCCTTTCCTTATCTGTTCTGGAATGGTCTATTACGTGATTTATTTTCTTCCTTTAACAACTTTCTTTGTTCTTTTTTATTGCCTCTTTGGTATGGTTCACAATCTACCTTAATTGGAGCTAACGGTCTTTGCTTACCATGTTTACCGTCTGGTTTCTTTTGACTGTTGCTAACGGTTCTTTACGTTCCTTTTCTGGTTTAAGAAATGTTTCCTTTGTTTCTTGATTCTAGCTGCAGGTTGCTTTTTGAATTTGTTCTTGTCTTTGGCAACTATGATTCTGCCAGAATCGTGCTGTTTGAGAAAGTTTCATGCCATGCGATGCATTCTGGAAATAACAGATTTCTAAAAATTTGTTTTCCCGCAGTTCGTACCAACAATATCATTTCACAGTTCATCTCACAGTCTGCCCAGAAATCTTCTATGATTTCGTTCTGCTATGGAAAGACGTCAGACTGATGCCTATTTATTCAGAGTCGTTTTGCAAACTGAGATATCATTGAGAAATAGCTGTGAAGATTTATATTGTGCCTTGATTCTTGTAATTGTGTTTTGAGTGATCCCTTGTGAACGAGTAAAATTGCATCTGTTAGATTTGAGAAGGTTGTGTAGAGACTCCCTGATAGTCTAGAGAGTTGTTGTTGCTCGGTTCCAAGAGTGTTAGAGGTTTAAGGTGGTGTGTGTAATTGTTGTAAGGAGAAGGTCTCTTGCTGTGAAACAGTGTGTATTTTTTCTACCTTAGTGAAACCTCTTTATCGGGCAAGGCCCCGCAGACGTAGGCTGTTACGCTGAACTGCGTTATCAATTGTCATGTGTTATCTATTGTTTACTTGTGACTCATTTTCTTTTTCAATTGGTATCAGAGCGGGTCACTACTTTGTTAGCTGTTTGCTTGTTGCCTCTAATGTGGCAGGTGAGATCCGAAGGACCCCATGAGTCACTCAATTCCAGTTCGTCATCACCCTAAAGAAGGTGATCCATATCACGTCCACCACTTCTTGAAGAAGGAAACTACACTTACTGGAAGACAAAGATGCGTATTTTCATACAATCCTTGGATGAATATGCGTGGAGAACTGTGGAAGAAGGATGGTTTGAACCCATCTCTGAAAATAGTTCCGGTGCAAAACTGAAATCAAACTGGACTGAAGAAGAAATGAGACTCTTTATTGCTAACTCCAAAGCACTTAATACAATCTTCAATGCAGTTGACACTGAACAGTTCAAATTGATTTCTACCTGTGTAACTGCAAAAGAGGCATGGGAAACTCTTCAAACTGTCCATGAAGGGACCAACGCTGTTCGTATCTCTAAACTCCAACTTCTAACCTCTTAGTTCGAACTACTGAAAATGGATGAACAGGAAAGTATCTCAAGCTTTAACAGTAAGATTCATGATATAGCTAACCAAGCTTTCTAGCTAGGGAAGAAGTATTTAGATGAGAAATTGGTAAGGAAGACACTTAGATCCTTACCATCAAGGTTTGCAGCAAAAGTAGCAGCCATTGAAGAGGCCAAAGATCTCACAAAAATGCGATTCGATGAACTTATGGGCTTTCTTCAAACCTATGAGATGAGCTTGTCAAACCAGAAATCTGAAAAAGGAATTGCACTTCAGGCTGAATGCAGCTCGCAAGACAAAGAAGATGACATTGCTCTCATTACCAGAAACTTCTTAAGATTCCTAAAGAAGTATGGAAAACCATACTCTAAAATGAAATCTGAAAATAAGAAATCTTTCAAAGATTTCTCACGATCGGATAACAAATTCAAGAACATCAAGTGTCATGAATGCGGAGGTCTGGGCCATATTCAAGCCGAATGTGCAAACACATTAAAGAAAAAATCCATGAACATCACTTGGAGTGATGAATCAGATTGCAGTCAAGATGAAGATGAAGGGATCTCAAGCAACTTTGTCGCATTTGCTGCTCCAATCAGATGTGAAGACTCAACTAACTCAGAAAGCAAGGATGACGAGGTAAGTATTGATGAATTCAGAAAACCTATGAACTTATGTACCAAAAATGGTTGCAAGGTGTCTCTCTAAATAAAGAACTGGAAGCAAAAAATCGTCAACTGAAAGAACAAATTGAAGAAAAAGATAGGAAGATTGATGAAATAACTCTCAAGTTTAACATTGCTGAACAGACTCTCAAACGCCTTAACACAGGAAAGGCAAAATTAAATAAGCTCCTTGACAAAGGACAAAGAACTAATGATCGTAGAAGCCTTGGATACACTTCTCCTGAGAACTCAAATGTGCAGACCAGACCAAAAACAGAAGCAAGAAGAGGTCCTGTCTGTTACTACTGCAACAAAGAAGGACACAATGGAAGAGATGTCACAATCTAAAGAAAAGTCTTTTTCAGAAGAAAGGTCGCCCTCCTGTTCAGAAATGGATACCCAAAATGAAAAACAAAGCATTGGTTGCTCACACCGCTCTTTCTGCCTATGCTGATGAATCGTGGTACCTTGACAGTGGCTGCTCCAAACACATGACAGGTAATAAACGATTTCTTACCTCTTTCTGTGCAGGGAAAGATGGACATGTAACGTTTGGAGATGGAAGAAAAGGGAAAGTCATAGGGAGAGGAACCTTGAATGTTGCAGGACTGCCCAAACTAAGGGATGTTCTGTTTGTCGAAGACCTGAAAGCCAATCTGATTAGTATTAGCCAATTATGTGATGATGAACTTGTTGTAAACTTCACAAAAGAAGGGTGCAACATTGTGGATGGATCAGGAATGTCGATTATGAAAGGAGCACGCACAACAGATAATTATTATCAGGTTGAGAAAAGTGTTATGACTCTTTTAAAATAGTGTCACAACACCGTTCTAAACTCGCTGGAAATCTGGCACCAGAGGCTTGGACATGTTAACTTCAAGACCTTAAAGAATATCAGCAATATTGGGGCAGTTCGACGACTTCCCAAACTCAACTCTGATCATGTAGCTATGTGTGGACCATGCCAGTTAGGTAAACAGAAAAGGATGAAGCATCCTCCTACGCAAGTTTCAACCACTAGTCGTATTCTTGAGCTTCTCCATATGGACTTATTTGGACCCATGCAGACAGAAAGCATTGGACGAAAACGGTATGTATTTGTTTGTGTTGATGATTTTTCAAGTTTCACTTGGGTTAACTTTCTCAGGGAAAAGTCAGAAACTTCCGAGCACTTCAAGACTCTTTGCAGAAAAGTTCAAAATGAAAAAAAAATGTTAGTATCCGAAAAATTAGAAGTGACCATGGAAGGGAGTTTGAAAATCAACACTTCACAAATTTTTACAATGAACTCGGCATTAAACATGAATTTTCTGCTCCAAAAACTCCTCAGCAAAATGGAGTGGTTGAAAGAAAGAATCGGAATCTTCAGGAAATGGCTAGGGTAATGCTCCAAGCAGCAGATCTGGCAACAAAATTTTGGGCAGAAGCTGTAAATACAGCCGCCTATACCATTAACAGAATTTATCTAAGGCCTGGTTCATCCCAAACTCCTTATGAACTATGGAAAGGTAGGAAACCAAATGTAAAACATTTTCACATTTTTGGTAGCACTTGCTTTATATTGAATGACAGGGAACAGCTAGGAAAATTTGATGCCAAAAGTGACGAAGGCATATTCTTGGGATATTCAACCAATAGCAAAGCATACCGTGTGTTCAACAACCGAACCCAGTGTGTGATTGAGTTAATCAATGTTACAGTTCGGGACTATGAAATGGAAGAAAAAGGTGGCAGCAGCTCACAGGTTGAAGAATGTGGTTCTGAAAGTGATCCTGAACCTGTTGAAGATACTGTCGAAACTACTATTGAGACAGAAGATGGAACAGAGGATCACACAGTTAATTCAGAAAGCCTTGAATCAAAACAGCCTAAGGGACCGTCCTCCAGAATTCAACTCAATCATCCATCCGACTAGATTATCGGTGATCCTAATCAAGGGAGGCAACCCAAAAATGTACCTCGAAGAAACTATAAAGAAATGTACGTTTTTCATGTTTTACCTCTTCAATTGAACCTAAATCTGTCCAAGAAGCTCTCTGTGATATAAACTGGATAGTTGCCATGTAAGAAGAATTGGAACAGTTCGAGAGAAGCGAAGTCTGGGAACTTGTCACTAGACCATCTGACGTGAATGTTATTAGAACAAAATGGATTTTCAAAAATAAAACTGATGAACTTGGGAACATAACAAGAAATAAGGCCCGGCTTGTGGCTCAAGGATATATCCAAATTGAGGGGATTGATTTTGAAGAAACATTTGCCCCCGTGGCTCGTCTCGAATCTATCCGAATTCTCTTAGTTATTGCTTGTACTCAAAACTTTAAGCTTCATCAAATGGATGTCAAAAGTGTTTTTCTTAATGGATATCTAAATGAAGAAGTGTTTGTGGAACAACCTAAAGGATTTGAAGATAGTAAACATCTTCACCACGTTTATCGGCTCAAAAAGGCTCTATATAGGTTAAAACAAGCTCCTCGTGCGTGGTATGAATGTCTCACTAACTTTCTCATCCACAAAAGGTATACTAGAGGTACAGTTGACAAAAATTTATTCCTAAAATTCCAAGGTAAGCATTTAGTTATTGCTCAAATTTATGTTGATGATATTATTTTTGGTTCCACTTCTCTTGTCTTATCTAATGAGTTTTCAAAACTGATGAAAGATGAGTTTGAAATGAGCATGGTGGGCGAGCTATCGTATTTTCTTGGGCTTCAAATCAAACAATGCACCGAAGGTACGTTTATCTCTCAAACCAAATATGTTCAAAATCTTGTCAAAAGATTTAGTTTAGAAACCGCTAAGCATATAAGAACACCTATGAGCTCAACTGCCAAGATCACAAAAGACGAAATAGGAAAAGACGTTGACCAGAAACTTTATCAAAGCATGATTGGCAGCCTCTTATATCTAACTGCAAGTTGACCACCTTAGTTTTAGTGTAGGGGTTTGCGCACGATATCAGTCCACTCCCAAAGAATCCCACCTATCTGCTGTGAAACGAATTATTAGGTATATCAATGGTACCCCAAACTTTGGCATATGGATGTCTAGAGACAACAACCTAAATCTTGTAGGGTATAGTGATGCTGACTGGGCGAGAAACATTGAAGAACGAAAAAGTACATCAGGTGATTGTTTCTATATTGGAAATAATTTAGTTGCATGGATGAGTAAAAAACAAAATTATGTCTCTTTGTCAACAGCTGAAGCCGAATACATAGTTGTTGTGCTCAGCTTCTATGGATGAAACAAATGCTCACAGACTACGGAATCAAACAGGATAGCGTGACTATATATTGTGATAACAAGAGTGCCATAGACATTTCAAAAAATCATATTCAACACTTAAGAACGAAACATATTGACATTAGACACCATTTTATTCGTGATTTAGTGGAAGACAAAACCATACTGCTAAAACATGTTTCAACTGAAAACCAGATTGCAGATATCTTTACTAAACCACTTCACCATGCCCGTTTTGAATCATTGAGAGCATCACTAGGTGTTTGCATTAAGTAACAGCAACACTTAATGCATTCTTTTTATTTTTTTATTTTGTTTTGTTTTTGTTTTTCTCTTTTTCTTGTTTTTCTACTCTTTTCTTTTGCTTATTCTCAAGGTTTCTGGGATTTCTCATCATCAGTTCATCTGCCATCTTCATTATGGTTACTGGAAAGGCACCATGTCATTAAAGTTGCACCTCTAGGGCTCCCATTTCTCTCTGCTATTTAAACCTCCTTTCTCTTCACTGTGTTCTACACAACACCTCTCACAGCTCTCTTTCCTCGTTTTCATCATGGTTTCGTCTTGATTCAGGAGTGGTCATGAATCTGTTCCTCCCGTTCGCTTCGTCGAAGAATTCAACCCTCACTGTTTCAAGCTTCAGGCCAGGAAGTCAGTTCGTCCCGTGCCGGTCTCCATTGAGTCTGATTCCTCCGAGGACGATGTTCCCATTGCCGATGTTCTTGCTCAAATGCCATAAGTGCATCACAGCCATAGCATCCGCTCCAGAACTCGTAGCGCCTCAGGTTCAATCTCTCGCCCTCGTCCTGGTCCCTCTACTGTTCATCCACCATCTTCGGGTTTGAAGATTCGAGTGTCTGAACCCTCCAAAGTGTCTTAATCTATCCCGTGTGTTCTTGAGGAATGTCCCTCACAGCCATCCCTTGTGTCACCACCTCCTGCTGTCCCTACCAAACCAACCTCTTTTCCCAACGCTAAGAAAACATGTGTATCCAAACCACCTGTTCGAAAGCGACCTCCTCCTTTTTCCTCTGAGTTTGACTCCGACCAGGAGCCCACTGGTCCCACCGATGCCTCCGTCCCTGATCCTCACCCCTGCCCAAGTCCTAGGGATACCCCGGGTTCATCTAAGCCATCCCACGACACGGCCAACCCCTTTGCAGACCCTTCCTCCTTTACTCCTTCCCCAATTCAAGCCTCTGATGCAAAGTCTCCCCTGTTCTTTGATCTCTCAAGGAAGTTTCTGTGGACCAAAAGTCGCTCCAAGTCATTCCTTGTTGAACGTGTTATCAATCAGGCTGATTTCTTGAAAGTAGGCCTCCTTGAGTCCCTTCATAAGCAGCACCTTCTGAAATCGATAACAAGTCCTTCCTTTTACTCTCCATCCCTGGTCCGCGAATTTTATGCTAATCTCACTTCATCTATCACTGATTCTAAATCTCCATAGTATAATGTTAACTATGTTCGTGGCCTTGTTATTTCCTTCTCTCTGTCTGCCTTGTCTAAGCACCTTGGTCTCCCTTCCGTTGTTGGTGACCCCCTTCATCCCTTCGACCTTGATGTTGATATGGACGACGTGGCAAGAGTTCTCACTGGTGATGCTCACAGAACATGGCTAGGTCCGAGGGTATAAAGGCTTCTTCGCTCACGGTCAAACATGCCTTACTCTTTCGGATTTCCCTTCATGTCTGGATGCCCTCTGCTCACAACTCCAAAGTGTATCATGATCGTGCAGTTCTCCTCTTCGCTATCAGTACTGGTCTTCCTATCAATATAGGGTAGATCATGTTTGATGCAATTGTTAAAATTGTTGACTCTGCCTCCTACTACAACAAATTTCTTTTGTCGTGCACAATTACGTCCTACCTCCATGAGAAGTACAACGTCTTGGTTCCTTCTCTTGAGAGGTTACCAGTTCAGGGGGAGATCCGCATCCTCAAGAAATTGTTGGACTATCACACGGTTGACATTCAGGGGGAGTGGAATCTTGCTCCTCAATCTGCCACCTCGCATGATGCACCTGCTGTTTTCTCTGATCAACAAAGCTATATTGGGTACTTAACCGCCCGACTTGCCTTTATGTATGTCGAACAACAGCACATTCATTTCGTTCTGCATAGTCTCACTGATCGTCATCCTTGACATTGTGTGTGCAAAAAAGGGGGAGATGTTGTCTTGTTGGGGGTTTTAGGATGTTTAGTTTACTTTGTTTAGTTTCCTTTTGGCCTTTTGTCCTAGGATGTTTGCTTTCAAGATAATGTTTGCTTATTGTTTGTGCTTGTGAGTATGTACCTATTATGTTTCACATTGTAATGACAATTTTTTGGGCTTTTCAATGTTTTCGCTCGCTGTGCTACCTGCTTTATGTTTTTGCACCAAACAATGCCAAAGGGGGAGATTGTTAAGTTTTGGAATTGGCATGTTTGGTGCCTTTCCTTATCTGTTCTGAAATGGTCTATTATGTGATTTATTTTCTTCCTTTAACGACTTTCTTTGTTCTTTTTTATTACCTCTTTGGTATGGTTCACAATCTACCTTAATTGGAGCTAACAGTCTTTGCTTACCATGTTTACCATCTGGTTTCTTTTGACTGTTGCTAACGGTTCTTTACGTTCCTTTTCTGGTTTAGGAAATGTTTCTTTTGTTTCTTGATTCTAGCTGCAGTTTGTTCTTGTCTTTGGCAATTATGATTCTGCCAGAATCGTGCTGTTTGAGAAAGTTTCATGCCATGCGATGCATTCTGGAAATAACAGATTTCTGAAAATTTGTTTTCCCGCAGTTTGTGCCAACAGTTTCGTTTCACAGTTCATCTCACAATTTGCCCAGAAATCTTCTATGATTTCGTTATGCTATGGAAAGACGTCAGACTGATGCCTATTTATTCAGAGTCGTTTTGCAGATTGAGATATCATTGAGGAATAACTGTGAAGATTTATATTGTGCCTTGATTCTTGTAATTGTGTTTTGAGTGATCCCTTGTGAACGAGTGAAATTGCATCTATTAGATTTGAGAAGGTTGTGTAGAGACTGCTTGATAGTCTAGAGAGTTGTTGTTGCTCGGTTCCAAGAGTGTTAGAGGTTTAAGGTGGTGTGTGTAACTGTTGTAAGGAGAAGGTCTCTTGCTGTGAAGCAGTGTATATTTTTTCTACCTTAGTGAAACCTCTTTATCGGGCAAGGCCCCGCAGACGTAGGCTGTTACGCTGAACTGCGTTATCAATTGTCATGTGTTATCTATTGTTTACTTGTGACTCATTTTCTTTTTCAATGACTTTCCCACTAATCGATCAAGCATTTGATCAATAAAGGAAAGAGGAAAATTGTCTTCTCATGGGGGCAAGTTGACTTTCCTAAAATCTATGCACATGCACCATCCATTTTGTACATGCATCATTGTCGACTCATTATTTTGATTTCTTACCTATGTCATTCCTATCTTCTTCAACACCACATGAACTAGGCTCAACCACTTCTTGCATTGTTGGATTAAGCCGTTTTGCAATTCTCAAACAGGTTTTGCATCATCTTCTAAAAGAATTATATGCATCCAAATATACGGGTTAATGAATTTAATGTTAGCTAATGTCCAAGGAATAGCCATTTTCTGTTCTTTTAAGACTTCAACTAATCTTCTTTCTTGGACCTCGTTCGGCCTTATTGCAATGATGATCAGTAGTGTCTCTCCTTTCCCCAAGTACACATATTTGAGGTGATTCTATAGTCTTCAATTCCATCAGAGGCTTGCAAAATATATGGTAAAATTTTCTTGTAAGTAGGAGGAATATCAACATGTAAATCACTAAATTATGACAACATCATTGACAATGATTCAACTACGACACAATGTATAAAATCGGTCTCCAAAGAGTTAAAATTTTCTTTTAATTCCAACTCATCACCAACACAACTCTCCTAAAAATTTTTATATATGGTAGAACCAATAATGTCAATATAATAAGTTGCATTACAATTTTCATAGTATTTCATTGCATCAAAAATATTAAACTTAACAATCTCTCCATCAAACTCAATTGAAAGCATACCTTCGTTAATGTCTATGTTGGTTTTTGCCATTTCATAAAAAGGTCTTCCTAGTAAGAGTGAAGATGTATTCCCTTCAGGTTCCTCATCCATTTTTTAATTATAAAGATTTACAGGAAAAATAATTTCATTAACTTCCACTAGAACATCTTCCATGACTCTTTCTAGAAATACATAAGACCTATGAACTAGTTGAATTACTACCCTCGTTTTTGTTTAGTGGACCCAAGTTTAGTGTTTGGTAAATAAAGTGAGGCATAACATTTATAAAGGCTCCCAAGTCGAAAATGAAATTCTAAATCTTCTTATTACCAATTACACATGAAAGCGTAAACATACCTTGTAACACCTAAACTCTCAAACGAACCTCCCGTCACATGCTATGGGTTGTCGCCCGTTGAGAATCAGAATGTTACTGAAGTTTTCATTCTATCAAAATCTTTTTCTTCAATCTCAATTTTCAAATCAGGTAGTAATTTTCAGAAAAATATCTCAATGTACATTTTGTAAAAAAACAAAAGATCAAAATAACACCAAATTTCTGCAGTTAAATAAGACAACTCAAGTTAGAGATTACAAATCATAAATCACGCAGCGGATTCACTTTAAAAACTTTTATTAAAACATAAAATGTTAAACATATAATATTGTTCAATAATCTGATCGACTAAATTTAAAACCAAAATAATTACATGAAAATCAGTTCAGTAGAAATAAACAAAATACGACCTCCAAAGTCTCCTATCCCGGATGACCTCTCCCATGAGGTATCCAATCAACAGTGTGAGTCTTCTGACGTAGGCTGCTGTGCACTACGTCCACATGTCCTTAAAAAATAAAATGGGAGTAAGCACAAAAGTCCAATGGATCATTCCTACACATCACACGCATTATATAGATCAAAACCCAAAACATTACAAGCACTTTCAAATATTAGGCATTTTAAACATTCATTTGGTTTTGGTCAAAGTCTAATATCGGAAGAGGGTTGAGATGCCTCTTGGTATCCTTTGTGATCTGAATTAGAAACAAATCTCAGGTAACGACCAAGGCCGGTTACCTGTCAGAATCACAATCCGAGGGAGTGTACTTGCTAGCACGGAGTACCATCTCTCAAGGACTTCTAGCTGTCCCAGACAGCTCCAGGTTGAGAATACCTACGATCCACCTTGTAACTCGTCGATCTCAAGCGGTGGCATATAGGAGATACCACCTCGATCCACTTCAGGCTTGTCGATCGCACCGGTATGTAGATTCTTAATAACCATCATCTTAATTTAGTTTCATTTACAAATTCAATCACACTCAAGCATTTCACAATCCAATAGATAATTTCTTAACTTATGCATACAATGCAATAATAATTTGAATAGATAACAAATGTTATAAAATGCAGTCTACATGATAGTCAGGTGAATAATTAAACCTATCTAATGCATTTCCTCTATTTATGCATGTCATGAAATATTTATGCATGAAATGAAAGAGCCATCACTCAATTACACCATTATACATGCACATCATTCTAGCACATCAAACAAGTTTAATCAATCTCTTAATCAAATTCTAATGCACTAAAACTATTCAGATAAATGCTTTGAATTTTAAATCTATATAATACATAAGAACAAGGAAATCACGCCCACCTGAATTTCTCAGATTTCCCTTGCTTCCGCCTCATAGATATTTCTTTACGTTCCGAAGTCATTAATCTGCAATTAACAATCACAATACTAAATCTCTAAGCTCTAATAATTTATTTATAATTAATTAAAGTAATTCTAGGTTTGAATATTCTTAAACTCTTATATTTACTTTATTCTACACTAGAGCCTTTCCCAAAAATTCTTATTTTTGTCAGATCTCAAAATAAATGTGACCTAGGATCACTGAACCTCTAGAATCTCCTTCAGTATCCCACTTTTAATTTCAAAAATAATTCATTCATATTCAGTAATTTTTATTCCGATTTAAAATAAGGTCTTCACATCAAAATTTTGAACTGAACTCTAAAATTAATAATTCTTACATAAGAAAGCGTCTAATTCAATCTTCTTCAACTTAAATAAATTAAATTTCAATCTTAAAACTCTCTAAGAATTTTCATAATTCCCAAATAAATAATTTCTACCTAAATAAGACAATTCCAACACTCCAATATTCGCCTCTAACCTTCAAATAATTATTTCTATCAAAACAAGACCATTCGAACAATTAATATTCATGTTTAACTCCCAAATTGTGACAAATAATTTAAATCTCTTATCTTGAGCCTCCATAACTTTAAAACTATCGTCCATTCACCTCTATAAAATTCATTTAGATTAGAACTAATAATTTAAGACACTAAAAGTTGAATTAGAGGCCCAAATTCAAATCTTTAATTTCAAGGAGTTCTTAATATTTTAATCCTTTTCTTTGCATTCAAATAAATCAAATAATAGATTTTAAATCAAAATCTCTAAATCTCCAAACCCCTTGAATTTCAATAATATTATTTTTCATATCCACATAACCCATTCATATCAAATAAAATTTATTAAGAATAAACTAAGACTTACAATACTAAAAACCCCCAATTCAAGATCAAAGATCTCAATTTTAAACTGTAAAACTCGTAAACTCCAAATCTCTATTTCAATACTCATAATCAAGCAATTTCATCACTTTAAGCCAGTCAAAACTAAAAGATTCGAGGTAAATAAGATATACCTTCCAAATGATTTATAAAATAATCTCACAAATATTCATTGCTCTATAATTTTCTTCCCGACAATAGAAAATTTATATATTAATTTTTCTAGGCCTCTACTACATTTCCAAATTAAATAAAATAATCTAAAGCTTAAAACCACTCCAAAAATCCCCTTAACTCTTGATTAAATAATTTCTACTTTAGTAAGAAAATTCTAATATTTAATATTTGTATCAAGACTCTAAATAATTTTAATTTCCAATCACCGAACTCCCAACTACAATCAGAATCACCATTCACGTTCATTCTAGGCCATCCACATGAAATTCCTTATAAAAGGGTTTTCAAAAATTTAGATTCCCCATTTCACCACATCACCATACAAAACTATGTTCATTTTCTTCCAAATTTAGAATAAAACAACTTTAATTCTGACTGTTACCTCAAATGTTGAGCGGATCGAATTTTATGCTTGCCCAAAGGATTCTCACATCCAAAACCTCCAGATCCTCTCAAAAACTTGTAGATCTATCAAAAATTGCAAATGAACAGTCAAACCTCCACAATTTAGTCTAGAATCACTAATTCATCGATTTAAAAGGAAAATCTGAGCTCAATTCGCTTCGGATTATTTCGTACTTCAAAAACCCTAAATCACCGATCCCTTTTGCGATTTTGATATTGTTAGCTTATATAAATTGATTTAGACAAGTTTAAGGCTTAAAAATCTTACCTTAAACGCTTAAAATTGCTCTAGATTTGAATCATTTTGACTGTCTCAGAGCAAAAATCGAATCTCCGATGACCAAGATTGAACGCCCCCAAATTTTGTTCTATGTTTCGTTCCTTTGTTCTTCGTTTTCTCTTCTTGCTCGTAGATGAATAGTACCCTATAGTTACTATTCATAGAAGAAAATTTTGTCCAGTTCCCCTTTTTTTTCGAAATCAATTAAATAAACCCCTATAAGTATCCTTTTTGTTTTTCAATTTTTTTTTTCAACTTTAACCTATGTAATTTATTTTATTTCTTTAATAAATATTGTAATAAACATTTAAATCTTGGTTTTGGACATTTTTATATTTATTTAGTATTTTTAAAAATTCATTTATTTCTTTTTCTCTCTTTTCTAAAGCATTATTAAATCTAAAATTTATACTATTTATTTATTATTATTTTTGTAAGAATTATTATTTATTTTATTTTTATTTTTTGTTATTTTATTTCAAATTATCGTGTTTCTATAAAAATAATATTTTATTTTATATTCACTTGCGACATACCTAGATCCTTGCATTTTTTGGCTAATATTTTTTTGACATTGCTAACACATTCTTATTGACACATACACATTTGTCTTCCTTTAACTTCCATTTTTTGGTGCATAACTCCTTCAAAAACTTCTCACATTTGGGAATTTGCTTGATTGCATCGAAATTATTGGAATGTCCACTTGTACTTCCTTAGAGGTTACCGACTTATTAGGAAATAGAGGCACCACTATGTTAGATGATGTAGGCAAAGGTGGGTCAGATTTCACCCTGTCTTGTTGACCAATTGTTTCCTCTCCTTAATTTCTCTTTGGTGTTTACTTAGGTATCGATGATGAATGGATCTCTTTTCCACTTCTAAGCATGATGGCACTCACGTTCTCTTTAGGGTTCACTATGATCTAAGAAGGTAATCTTTTAGACGCTTGAGCCTCCAACTTATTGATTGAATTTGCCAATTGTCTGATATGGCTCCCTAAGTTCTTGATATCTGCTTTTGTTTCTTGTTGAAAATTTTAAGTGTCACTTGGTAGGGTCTTAACAATATCCTCTAAAGTCATACTTGAATATGATGACTAAGTGAATGCAGATGTAGGTCTATTATGATTTTGAGGTGAAAGTCTTTGTTGCCGTCCTTGATTGCCATAATTCAAATTAGGATGATCACGCATTCCAGGGTGCTAATTGTTGGATGCGGAGTAATAATTTCTAAGGAGTAGGTTAGGAAACATACATATTTCAAAATTTTTATAAGATAAAAATACATTGTGATTAATATAAGTATATTCATTTTAATACACATATTATGGCATAAAAAAGAATACATGAACATACATAATATTTATAACAAATAATACCTTTTGTTTTTCTCTCTCTCTCTCTCTCTCTCTCTCTCTCTCTCTCTCTCTCTCTCTCTCTCTCTCTCTCTCTTTTGACTATCTTCTTTCCATCCACTAAATTCAATTTAGTGAGCTAGCTTGCCCACAAGGTTCTACTCATGGCTTTCATGGTTATAAAACTACATTATCGCCACAAAATGGTGGAACTCACCAAAAAAATAAAAAGAAATTAAAGTAAACAAATAGATTATCAAGTATCACAAACTTTATCTTAAAAAATGAAAAGGGAAGAAAAATCTAAATAAATGCAAAATATTTTAAAATTAAATATTAAAATAGGAAATAAAACAAAATGATAGTGTTTAGTAGACAAAAATAATTAACAACCATCCTTAAAGTTGAGAATATAAATTGGATGTGAAAGTTACTTAAAAGTTCATGAAAAAGGTAAATTAATAAAACATAAAACCAAGAATATGCACTAATAAAGAAATACAACTCAATAAATGAAAAATGTCAATCAAATAGTTCTGCCTCACTTAATTTTCATTTTTTCATTTTTTTTGAAAAATTGCTTCACTACAAGAATCTCCCAAGCAAAAACAATTGGATATTGTTTTCCAACAACATTTATATCTAAAAAAAAAAAAATACAAACTTCTGAATAAGAATGTAAAATCAAGATATATATATATATATATAAAGATTTATAAATATATTAAATATATTCCAAAATAACCGCAATTGATTGAGGCTAGAGTTTTACTTTACGTTCTTAAGATAATGATATCCTACTTAAGTGCTCATGGTATATGACACTTATCTCTTAGGATACAACAATCTCGTTTTAAATGAGAATAACACTCCAAATCACTACAACACGATCTCGAAAAATTAGAAGCTCCCTAGCTCGTCGTGACAATGCGTAGTGTTTTGTGCCCAAACGCCCATGTGCCCTCACCTATCATGCACGTGCATGCACACCACGTGTCACGCGCAGGTTGATGCAGAGCTTCCTTGAGTATGAATGTGAGCTAGAATTTAAGAGTCTTAGCTTTTTTTTTTTTCTACTTATAAGCTAACGTTATAATTTTTTAACTTCTCATATGAGACTAAACAAATTTTCAAATAAACACCCTTTTTTACATTATCATATAAGCAACTTTATAATTAATTTCTCATTCATATACTCTTGATTTTAACTAATTAATTTTACCATCTTAATCTCATCATATCAAAGATAAAAAATATCTTGGTCCCATTAAAATATATTTGTGGAGCACACTTAAATATTTAGGTAAAGTACACCCCAAAATTATTATAAAATGATTTTCCCAACAATATATATAAATGGAAAGTGGAGAAATAGTAACAAGGATTAGTAGAAAGAAACAAGGAAGAAAATGGAACATGAGGATAGTAGCATGACTTTTCCATGGATTTGTTGTGCAAAACACTGTTTCCCTTTGAAATTGTACGAAATTACAAAACATGTTCAAATCACCTTTAGTACAAGGGTATACACTTCAAAAGAAGGCCAAAAAAATTATTTATTTGAGAAATGGTAAAAAGATGAAATTAATACAACAAATATTGATGTTGGTAGGAGGTCTAGTGTGCTCTGAAAGCGAGAAAGGTGTGCTCTAAAGCAAGGGCATCTGGGTCTGCAACGGGTGGTGTCGGGTAACCAATGACAAGGGGAGGAAGATCACCAAAATGGATGAAGATATAGCTAGTATAATGAGATCATTCAAGCTGACGGGTGAAGAAGAAGAACTCACGATATGGAAAAACCTAAAACAACAATGCATAAGCAGAAGTAAACTTAGTATCTTACGAAAGCTAATTATGAAAAGAAGATATGGCAAAACTAGACTCAGAGATAGCCTACTATATGCGCGGGGGCTCAACTCAAAGATAAGATTCAAAGAGGTCAAACAAAATATTTTCCAAATATTCTTTAAGGATGAAAGGGCAAAAACATTTGTGCTCGAAAATGGTCTATGGCTATACGTCAAACACTTGTTCTTAGTAAAGCCATGGTCCCAAGGGCCGGAGGAGAATCTGTTGAGCTTCAACAACACTAGATTCTAGGTCCAGTTCCACGAGCTCCCATTGGATTGTTGGGACCCAAACATTTTCTCACTGGTGGCTAGGAAGGCAAGGAAATTCATTAAAACGGAGGCCAACTTCTTGAGGGAAGGAATCGAACAACGTAAGTACAGGAGAGTCAGGATTGAGTTGAAGATAAACAAACCACTGGTAAGAAGTTTTCAGATAAAGGGTGGAAGTTCGCAAGCATGGGTGCCGTTGAAATATGAAAGGCTTCCAATATTTTGTCATCGATCTGGAAAGGTGGACCATGAAGAAGCTTTTTGCGGGCAAAATAGTGAAGAAAGAAGTGAAACGGAAGCTAGTATCCCTCAGTACGGTGACTGGTTCAGAGCCACTACAACATCTCCACGACTAAGAAAAGGCCAACGAAGAAGAAGTTGTGAGGATGGAGATATAGGATTAGCAAATGAATCCCAGCTAGAGCAGACTATGAAACAATGGGAAACAGAGCACAGTCTCATTAAGTTCTTACTTAGATTCGTTGGTGGGGCCTGCGGAGGGCATTTCCATAAACGAAGGTTGATCGTACAAGACGGGTGAACTCAAAAGGTATGACGAAAGAAGTGACATAAGGTCAGTGAGCCTACCAAGTGTCACCCAGAGCAGGCATAGTGTAGGAGGAAGGTTAGGGAAAAGTTGTCAGGACACTGCAGATGTGGATGGTATTGCGCCCCTATTGGAGCATAACGTTGTATTTAGCAAGGAAGAAAGCTACGCTAAGCTGAGCTAGACATCCACCTAGGCAAGGAATCAAATTTTGCTTCTGACGTGGCCATCGCCCAACCCATTTGCCCAAGTGCGGCCCTACCTTATGTACCCAATTTCACTAGCTATGGCACACCCAACCTAGGTAGAAGGTAGAATATTAAATTGGAGGCTAAACCAGGAGACTGCATCTCGAACAAAAAGGAAGCCCATGCAATGGACTACACCCCTTCTAGGACTTGCGCCCATGCAAGAAGCGTGTATCCTAGAGACCTAGGCCCAATAGAGGATAGAAACAAAAGGACTCCAGAGAAACCAGGGTGAGCTATGCCAGTAAGAGGAAGGTCAAAAGGACGGGATAGACTCGACAATCGAAAGAAAACAGGCTAGACAAAATGAAACAAATCCAGACAAGCCTCTTCCCCTCCCAGGCCACCACCAAAATCAAGTGGAGCATTGGTAAGCCAATGGAGAGAACCTCCAACAAAAAACAACCAAAGCTCTAAGGATTTCAAGGCAAAAAAGGCAAGATATGTGCCGCATAAGCCTAATGGGAGGGTGGAGACGACTAGCTCGGAATAGTCCCTACCTCACCAATGACGCTGATGGCATGGAACTGTTAGGGTGTGGGGAACCCCCTGACAGTTCGGGCCGCAGTTATTCCTCAGACATCCTTTTTCTTTTTGAAACTAAAAACAAGGACAGGAAGGCAAAGCAGATGAGAAGACTTCTGCAATTCAAATGTGGACTTTCAATACTAGCATGGGGTAAGAGTGGAGGTATGGGAGTGTTTTGGAAGGAGGAGAGTATGGTATCCGTGGTGTTCTATTTGGACTTCTTTATGGAGTTGTAGGTGATGGACGTTGAGGGTAGCGCATGGTGGAGATTGATTGGAGTCTATGCAAACACGAATTTGAGTCTCAAAAAGGAGCAACAACAGATACTTTTACAACAAATCAATGCTTTTACACAACTAATGGTAATCATTGGAGACTTCAATGCAGTACTGGGAGCGAAAGAAAAATGGGGAGGGGGCTTGGACTGACAGTGAAGGATGGGGTTTCCAAGAATTCGTGGACAGAGCAGGACTCATTGATCTAGGCTTCAAGGACCCTCAATTCACATTGAGCAACATGAGAAAAGAGACAAATATAATTTTGGAGAGACTGGACAGAGGCCTAGGAACAAGAGATTGGATTGAGTTGTTCCTAGCGGGTACGACGCAAGTGATCCCATGTATGGGATCTGACCAACATTCCATCTTAATTTCCACTGAATCCAGCAAGAGCCCAAAGCTAAAAGGAAGATTAATATACAATCGAAGATGGGGGCGAATGGAAGGAGGTAGGAAAGCGGTGGCTTCATGATGGAATTATAGTCTTCCCCACACCTCCCTAGCAAAATGTATAGAACTAACAATGACATAAATCCATAGGTGGAGAAAGTAGACCCCAGAAGCTGATTCCCAAAGAATGATATAACATTTCTCTAAGAAATTAAGCAAATTCTACGACAAAGGGGCAAATGCAGAGGAAGTCTACCAAACTAAAATGCAGATTAAGGCACATCTAGCCTTAGAAAAGGAATATTGGCGTTCCAAAGCGCGAGTCGAGTGGTTGTAGAAAGGAGACAAAAATACTCGATATTTCCATGAGAAGGTTAAATATCAAACAAGATTGACTTACATGAAGGGTCTAACTAATACTAAAGGGGAATGGGTGGAAGACTTGAATAGGCTGAAGACTATTATATTAGATCATTTTAAAGACATGTTTAAATTAGAAAATATTGACTTATCCAATGTAAATCAGGACATAATAGCAGATAGCCTACAAGTACATGATGTAGAGGATCTTAACAGAACATTCTCCCTTTTGGAAGTGGAAGAGGCCTTATTCGAAATGGGGCCTACTAAAGCCCTAGGACCAGATGGCTTCTCAGCAGGTTTCTTCCAAGATTTCTAGAGCCTAACCAAAGAGGAAGTGACTAGAGCAGTGTTGGATTTTTTTTTAATACTCTTATTTGGATCCGGGTTGGAACAAAACACACATAGTCTTAATACCAAAGAGAAGGAACCCGAAACATGTGGGAGAGTTTAGGCCCATCAATCTCTACAATACAATATAAAAAATTTATATCCAAGATGATGGTAAATAGGTTGAAACAGGTGATTCCCAACCTAATAAACCTAGCTTAGAACACATTTGTAAAAGGAAGACAGATATCAGAAGGCATCATGGTGGCCCATCAAATCATTCATACAATACTTGGAAGACAAGAGGGATATAGAGATGTTATAATTCATACAGAGATGTCCGAGGCATATGACAAAGTGGAATGGAACTTTCTAAGTATGTGTATGGGCCATATGGGCTTTCCACCCCAATGGATTAGGTGGGTGCAACTGTGTGTATCAGTGGTGTCCACGAAATCATAGTCAATGGAACTTGCAGTGAACCCATTTGGCCACCAAGGGGCTTATGCCAAGGTGACCCACTCTCACTATATCTATTTATTATATGCACATAGTTTCTTATACGAATGATATGAAAGGTAATAGAAGATGAAGCTTTGCATGGGTTCCAAGTTACGAGCGGCGGACCAACTTTTTCACACTTATTCTTTGCTGATGACTCCATTTTTTCTGTAAAGTGAGCTACAAAGATTTGGCAATGCTAGCCATAATTTTTGAGATGTATTGCAAGATGTCGAGGCAAAACATCAACAAAGAGAAAAGTGCCATACTGTTCAACCCATCGGTGATGGAACAGGAGGCATGGGATTTAGCGCAGCCCCTCCAAATAAAGCTATGTTATGCCTTTAGCACTTACTTGGGGTTGACATTGTGATAGACAAAAATAAACAACATGTACTCATTAAAACAATTGGCAAGGTCGAGAGATGTGTGAATGGGTGAGAAGAATAATACCTTAGTGATGTAGGGAAGGAAATCCTTATAAAAGCGATCGCTTAGGCTATTCCCAATTACTTTATGTCTTATTTCAAATTGTCAAAAGGAATATACCATAACATCGCTGCCCGTTATGCCGCTTCTAGTGGCACTCTGGAAAAAGAATAAATAGTCCACTTCTATTCGTGGATCCGACTATGTCTTCCAAAATCAGAAAAAAGGTTGGGTATTAGAGATCTGGAAGCAATGAATATGGCTCTCCTAGCTAAACAATGCCGGAGGATAATTAATCAACCTAATGGCCTCCTAGGAACTATCCCAACGGCCATGTACTTTCCTAGTGGCTCTTTCTACCAAGCCAAACTAGGAAGAAGACCATCATGGGGATAGCAAAGCTTGTTATGTGGGAGATAGCTGCTACAAAAAGGTTTCAAGTGGAAGGTTGGTGATGGTGAGTCAATCGACATTGGGCACGACACATGGCTCCCTAGACCAATCACTTTCATGGTCTGCTCTCAGCCGAGTGTAATTATTTGCAGAGTAAGTGATCTTGTTGACTAGAAATCAGGTGGCTATGATGGAAGTGTTATCCAATGCTTGTTCAGCATAGAAGAAGGAGAAATGATCCAAAGCATTACCCTAAGCTGAAGATGGTTTTAAGACAAACTGATCTGGCATTTCACCAAATCTGGTGAATTCAGTGTTCGAAGTGGACATTACATTACCAGAGATAGTCGGTACAACACCTCAGAAGTAGCAGCAAATACATCCCAATTCGGTGAAGCTTATCAGAGACTGGATTCTTGGAGACAAATTTGGCAATTAAACAATGTTCGAATAATTAAATTCTTTTTATGGTGTGCATGTAGTAACTTCCTTGCATTTCCATCAGTTTTAGCCAGAAGAAGGCTCTATATCCCAACATAGTGCAGGCTTTGTCAAGGACACAACGAAGACAACATCCACAG
>JAJIYU010004775.1:0-23664 GCA_030144865.1 Tinospora cordifolia
TTGTTATTAAAGAAAATTCAATTACCATTTGTATTCCCTGAGGACGATACCCGGACTTTCCGGATATTACTACAAGCGATCTCGTATACTTGCGAGTTCACTAACAGTACCCAATAAGAAGCTCAAATATAGTGGTTAAGGTAGCACAATGGAGGCATCTGCAACTCTAGTTGTGATAGGGCCAACACCAACACCAGCATCACATATGGCAGGGAGAGGTGTACCACAATTAAGGAGACCACAGCAATAGACTGGGAGCAGACCTTATATGGCAGTAGGAGGTACAGGGTATCAAGTTGCATCTTCTGCTTCTGGATCAAGTAAACCACCATTTATTTGCTTTAGGTGTGGGATGCCAGGACATAAAGCTTTTCAGTGCCCACAGTTTGCACCCCAGAGGTCTTCTATTATCCAAGGAGGTAGAACTATAGTTGGGATACGAAAACAACCTAGATCAGTAACAGAGCCTGATCCTGACTCAAATAAAGAACTCATTGAAGGTATTATCGATATCCGTAACACTCCTATTTATATTTTGATAGATGGTGGATCAACTTTATCCTTTATTGTTGGACATATGGTAAATAGACTGCATTTGTCACTTGTTAGTACTAACACACCTTTGATTTTGAGTACAAAAGTTGGGGAAAGAATACATCCAAATATGGTGTGTGAAAACTGTGTGGTAAAATATGACAGTTATAAAATGATCACGAGTTTTAGAGTTTTGGAATTTCTAGAATTTGATGTTATTCTAGGCATGGATTGGTTAGCGACCTATCATACATGTGTTAACTGCTTTTCTAAAAGAGTAGTCTTTCATATACCAGGTCAACCCTCATTTGTGTATAGAGGTATGAAATCTTCACAACTTCCTACTTAAGGTCATATGGCTACTGATGAAGAAGTAAGAACGTTGGTTGGTATTTGTTCAATGGTGGAAAAGGCAAAAGACATCCAGTTAGCTAATATTCCTTGTAGTTTGTGACTACCTTGAATCCAGAGTATTTGCGGGGGTTACCACCTAAACAGAAGATAGATTTTATTATTGAATTATGCCTAACACTAAGCCTATTTCCATTGTTCCATATCAAATAGCACCAAAAGAGTTTCAAGAACTTAAAGTGCAACTAGATGAGTTGATGACTAAACGATTTATTAACCCAAGTATGTCACCTTGGGGCGCACCTGTATTGCTTGTTAAGAAAAAGGATGGAAGCTTACGATTGTGTATTGATTATCGTCAACTAAATAAGGTGACTATAAAGAATAAATATCCTTTGCCCTACATTGATGATTTATTTGATCAGTTGAATGAAGTCAAATTCTTTTCTAAGATTGAATAAAGATTTGTGTATCATCAGTTAAGGGTTCAAGAAGAAGATGTGCCAAAGACTGCTTTCAGAACAAGATATAGCCATTATGATTTTCTTGTGATGCCTTTTAGATTAACAAATGTTCTTACCATATTTATGGATTTAATGCAAAGGATATTTAAGCCATATCTTGATCATTTCATTATTGTGTTTATTGATGATATCCTCATATATTCCAAAGATGCTTTCATGGAATTAAAGAAGAAGTTGACTACTGGTCCTATGTTAATACTTCCACAGCCTGGAAATGAATTAGCAATATATACAAATGTAGCATTGACATGTTTGGGAGGTGTGTTGATGCAGGAAGGTCGAGTGATTGCGTATGCATCTAGACAACTAAAGGTGCAGGAGAAAAATTATCTTGTGCATAACTTAGAGTTTGCAGCAGTAGTTTTTGTGTTGAAACTATGGAGACATTATCTGTATGGATAAAGGTTCACACTATATTCAAATCATAACAGTTTGAAATATCTGTTTGACCAGAAAGAGTTGGAGGCAGCGTAGATGGCTGGAAATCTTGAAGGACTATGACTTCACTTTAGAGTATCATCTTGGGAAGGCCAATGTGGTAGCAGATGCACTGAGTAGAAAACAGGTAGAGATTAATGTGGTAGCTTTCCAGATGGCTTAGGAATGGCAACTTTTGGAGAGAATGACTATGATGAGTATTCTCTCTATAGATTCACATTTTGATATTTGTGCTCAGATGCATATTCAGTTGATAGACTCTCATATTCAGAAGATCAAAGAGTTACAGTAGCATGATCCTAATTTGACTATGTATTAGACTTGAGTTGACAGTGCAGATAGAGTTGATTGGCAGAGAGGATCTGATGGTGTGTTGTGTTATCAAGGAAGGATATGAATACCTGTTGATAGAGAGTTACGGGCAGCATTACTAGAAAAAGGCACATAGATCTCAGTATACTATTCATCCAGGGTTTACTAAAATGTACCAGGATATGAAGAAAACAGTTTGGTGGCATGGGACAAAGAAAGACATAGCTGAATATGTGCAGAAATATAGTGTGTGCCAACAAGTAAAAGTTGGGCATTAAAGACCTAGAGGTCAGATGTAACCCTTACCCATTCTAGAGTGGAAATGGGAGCATATTATTATGGATTTCATTATAGGACTGCCTAAATCTTAGGGTAAATATGATGCCATTTGGGTTATTGCCGACCAGTTAACCAAGTCTGCACATTTTCTTTCGATGAACACTAGATACTCAATAGAGCGACTGAGCAGGTTATATATTCGAGAGATTGTGACACTGCATGGGGTGCCTATTTCTATTGTGTCGGATAGAGATCCGCAATTTACATCGAGATTTTGGCAGGCAATGCACACTCGATTTAGTACCTATCTCCGTTTTAGTACAACATTTCACCCACAGATTTTGGCAGGTAATGCACTCTCAATTTGGTACCCATCTTCGTCTCAGTACAACATTTCACCTGTAGACCAATGGTCAAACTGAGAGGGTGATTCAGATGTTAGAGGATATGCTCAGATCATGTATATTGGAGTTTGGTAGGACTTGGAGTGAATATTTATCTCTGTGTGAGTTTGCTTATAAAAATAGCTATCAGGCTAGTATTGGCATAGCACCGTATAAGGCTTTATATGGTCGATCGTGCAGATCTCCAACTTGCTGGTATAAAGTTGGGGAATCATAGTTGTTCGGGCCACAAGTTATTGTAGATCACACAGAAAAGATTAAACAGTTTAGGCAAAACTTGAAGAAAGCCCAAGATCATCAAAAGAATTATTTTGATCATTATCATAGACTGTTAGAGTTTGCAGTGGGTGTCAGGTATTGTTAAAGGTTTCCCCTCAGAAAGGTCAGATAAGATTTGAAGCGAAAGGAAAATTAGCTCCACACTTTGTAGGACCATTCGAGATTCTAGAAAAGATTGGTCCAGTTGCATACAGAATTGTTCTATGTCCTCAGTTAGTCAGTGTTTATAATGTGTTTCATGTGTCTATATTAAGAAAATATTATCTAAATCCGACACATGTTCTAGATTTAACACACATACAAGTTGGGGAGGATACTACATATGAGGAAAATCCTATTCAGATCATAGCTAGAATAGTACAAAAGCTGCAGAACAAAGAGATTTCGTTAGTCAGGGTCAAATGACAATTTCATGATAATAAAGAGCAAACTGGGAGCGTGAAGATAAGATGCGAGAGCAATTTTTAAATCTTTTCACTACTTAAGTTATGTTCCTTTAATTTAAATTTCAAAGACGAAATTCCTTAAGTTAGAAAATTGTAACAATCCAAATATTTATGACATGTGTGCATACGCACATACATATATGTATAAAGAATGTCACGTGGGTTGAAAAAAAAATTAAATAAATAAATTTAGGTGATTTAATGAGGATAATAATAATTGAAATAATATTAATATTATTGTTATTATTATTATTATTATTATTATTATTATTATTATTATTATTATTATTATTAATATTATTATTATAGAATTATAAATAATGGAGATAGATAGTATAAATGGGCATAAATCTATATATAATTGTTAAATAGGTGAGTAAGAAAATAAAAACATAAGTATATATATGATTTTTGATAAAAATGGGAATAAGTTATATAAGGTATGTTGCTATGAAATTATTTATTTCAAGTATTGTTATGAAATTAAGTTATATGAGGTATGTGATTATGAAAATAAATAAAGGTAAAAATGGGAATAAGTTATATAAGGTATATGGCTATGAAATTAAAATAAAGGTAAAAATGGGAATAAGTTATATAAGGTTAGTTGTTAAGGAATTATTTATCTAAATTGGGATATAAATAAAATTATTTTCTTTATATAAAAAATAGTAGGTGGCTCAATTTCAATCGTGGTTTTTTTTTAAAAATTTTTTGACTCCAAAAGCTAAACCTAAAGAAAGAAAAGGGGAATGGAGGAAGGGAAATTTGATTTTTTGACAGATTTGACGCGTAGGTAAGCTATTTTTATCAATTTTTGCTACAAAGATGCTAGATAAGTTGAGTATTACGAGCCTAGGGTTGTAATTTTCGTCGTGGGGGGTATTTTATAGTAATACCCAAAAATGAGGTATTCATCCACCGTGAGTAAAACTCAGCAAAAATTATACCAAGACACTCTTGGTGATGTGTGGA
Source organism: Tinospora cordifolia (assembly GCA_030144865.1). Classification (NCBI taxonomy): domain Eukaryota; kingdom Viridiplantae; phylum Streptophyta; class Magnoliopsida; order Ranunculales; family Menispermaceae; genus Tinospora; species Tinospora cordifolia. The sequence goes on from JAJIYU010004775.1 coordinate 4,543, forward strand.
TCTCATATATGTGGTTAGTTTCCATTCGTTTATCCTGTACACACCAGAATAAATACCCAAAGTTGAATAACCTTTGGATATGTTTTTGGGTATGTTAAACCCAAATGAAACTTTGATTAAAACTCAAAGGAATGTAGAGAATGACAATTTGTACCCATCGACACCGAATTCATGAATTTTGGAAATCAAATGGATTTTTGGTGAATGATTGACCATTTGAGTTATTTATGAAAATTAGAAAAAATCAGTAGAAATATGTTTGAGAAACCTATTTATTTTGTCTTCTATTATAAAAATATGGTATATGAGCAGGAAATTAATTTTAAAGGTTATTGAGAATATTCGAGCTAATGTACAGCCATACGTGAGGTCTAATATACATATGTGATTAAATATAAAAAACAAAGGCGTTAGAAGTTATTTATGAAAATGAATTAAATTTGATTTGTGCATATAAACTAATGTTGTGATAGGATAATTGTGGTGGATTAGAACCTAGATTTTGGAGTAGATAATAGGAATTGATTGGATAGTAATTTTGGTGATATTATGTCAAAACATTTAATTTTTATTAAATAAGAACTTCTTCAGATGAAAATATATATTATATATAAAATGATGGATTATGTATTACTGGATTTTACAGTAAATTTGAGAGAGACTGGTTATTATAGCAGAAAGTAAAATACGTGTCTATTAGGTTAAACTATTGGTAATCAGTGAGTATTTCTTTATCTTGGTTATTTATATGGCATTGTAGATATAAAATTGGTTTGAATATAAGCATGCTAATTGTATTGACATATATTGCATATGGTTTGAAATTCATAAAATTCTATTTACACGACAGCAAGTTTTGGATTTGCAAGAGCATATCTAAAATGCGATATCGTTTCGATGGACTGAGTCATGGGGAATAATACTTCTTATGTAATAATCCATGTGGAATTGATCCATGAGAAGTATCAACCTTTCTCTATTTGATAATCTCAAAATGACTATAGAGTTGGTGATAATTAGAGGTACAATCTATTATTGTCTAGGCCGACAAGAAGTGACAGACCTGAGTTCTAAAAAAATGTGGATGTGCATGTATTTTATAAAAATGATGCATTAAAAATAACATGATCACTATGTTGAATGCAAATATGTATGGTTGGAATATGGATGAAGAATTTAAATGTTTTATGTAATTTACTTTTCTACATGATTATTTAAATACATTTAAATGCAATAGATAAAGAATATTCATTGGGCATATTGTCACTCACTTATTATCTTCAATATTTCAGGAACAGATAGAAAAGAAAAGAAGCCAACACAAGAAGAGTAGACGACTCTTTCATTATTGTTGGGTGTGTAGGTTTAATTATATTGTGGACTATATTTTTGTATAATTATAACTATCATAGTATATTTAATATCACCAAAGGGATATGGATACGTTTATACTAGCTCAGAGTGTGAAATGATGTAGATTTTAAATTATGAATCATGATTGATGATAGTATATTGAATATTATATGTTATGAACTGGTGGATTGAGAAAATGTTTATTAGGTGACGACTTTTATTTGGGATAAGTCAAAGTTTTAGGGGAGACTCTATCGAAATTTTTGTGTGAATATGGAGTTGTTTTGAGGATAAGAAGCTGACATAGTATTATATATGTAGGTGTTGCATACATGGTATTATGTGTCGGTCATGATGTCCTTACGAAATGGGTTGCGACACTTTGAGGCTGAAGACTCAAAAAGGTTTGGAATAAAAGTATAAGGACTAAGAAGGAACTAATGAATAAAGGTGAAGATGATTTCCGAGTTTTAGTTTATTATTTTGATCTAAATAAGGCTTGCATTCGTGTTTATGCTTTGCATGTGCATGCTCTATTTGACTGGATTGTGCATGTTATGTCTAGAAGATGCATGCTTAGGTTTACATAAATAGTGATGCATGATATGTGATGATATGATGTATGTTATGACATGCCTATAATGCTTCTTATGAGTACATTCCATTGTCCTATTTATCTTGGATTTATCATGCCACTATTCACCATTGAAGAAAGAATAAATAAAGATTATAACCATGTAAGGCACAATGAAGGTTTTTTTCACTATGAGTGTTCCAACTCGAATCCAGCTTGCTAGTATTTTGATTTGGATCTGGGTGTTCATAATTAACCCCACTTTTCAATTTATGAACTGGGCATTTATATTCAAACCCACTTCACCAACGACAGGTTTGAGCGTCTATGTTTGACCTCGCTCCCCAGGATTGGATCGCTAAGGTATATTTCTTTCGGTCTTAATGTCAACTATAAATAACTAACTGCTTGAATTACCTAATTCATGAAAGCGTCTAATATGTGTGCTTTATTTAATTGAAATATTGATTTAAATATTTGGGCTAATTCACTGGGCTTTTGAGCTTGTCCTTCCTTTTCTAACATTAGAAAATAATTGATCAAAGGTTGTGTGACTAATGGATGCTACTTAGTTAACTCTTATTTCAAAATTTACTTTTATTAGTCGAGCTTGGTGGCCCTAATTTTCTTTTATCAGATTATTTTGATGTAATAAACTCAAAGGTTTGTTCCTCTTCAATATTAATAGTGATTTTCAAATAAATAATGTTGATTTATTTTATCAAATGGTTTCAAAGTATCCTTGCTTTTATGGAATCTGTGTAAGTTATAGTGACACAAGAAGTTTTGTAGAGTTGGGATAATGACACAAAAAGAGAATGAGAGAAAGGGATAAAGCGACACTCTCGCCTCTAGGGTGGCCCAAGATGATTGATCAATGATTCGAGCGTGACGATAACGTGCTTGTTTATTGTTGTTAGCTCAAGGGCATTACAGTAATATTGCCCTCCAAAATAGAGCTAGTTAGAAAGAAACTACGAAGGGGAGGCGGGGTTTTATAGAGGTGGTATCAAAACTCATACAATAGAAACACTAGGCTAGATGTTTAGAGCCCTAGGTATTAGATATGATGGGCGAGATGATTACTCAAATGCCAAAGGTGATGTTGAAGACAAGTTAGAATTGTAAGTTATGCCCTACCTTCTATTTTTGAATAACAAAGTTTATTTTCAAAATTGGGCAAGATGATTACTCAGATGCCAAAGGTGGTGTCAAAGACAAGTTAGAACCGTAAGTTATGCCCTATCTCCTATTTTTTTAATTGAAATTGTTTTTGAATAACAAAGTCCATTTTCAAACAAAATATTTAAAACATATATGTGTGTGTGTGTGTGTGTGTGTGTTTTAAATATTTTGTTTGAATACAAAGATAATGAGTTGAGCTGATAGTGAGTAAGCCTTGTCCCAAGTAAAGCTAAACATTAAAAGTGAGATAGGTTATCCTATTTAAAAAAGGCCAGTTATTTAAGCAGACTCTATCTCACTACCTAATCTAGAGGTTGTCCTACCAACTCATACAAGTGATTGGAGTTAAAGAACACAATTGGAAACAAATTTTATTAAAGAATTTTTGATAAAACTAGAAGGTCATGTTACATGGCAGAGTGAATTAGAATGCAAAGGTGGCATTAAAGGTGGTATCGATAATTAATGTGGTTGTCAGTTCGATTGAAGACCTTTCAACCAAGAATTGAGACCCTAGGTCTAAGAAAAGGAGTATAGGTGGAAACTTGGATATTGCCAAGGGTAGCACAGTGGATCATGAATGAAAGCTTTTAGGACATAAGTTAGAGACTGAAAATGTATGAAAACGAAACACTTTTTTGGTTAGGACAAGAGATCAGGAGGATCTTGCATCTTTACTTTTTGCGTGGTATGGGATGCATAAAAATTTGGGAGTATGAAGGAATCTTGGACTCAGAGATTGATGGGCTATGTTTGGGGAATGGTCGGTGACTTTGGAAGAACTTGTTATCCTATGCTTAGCTGGTATGGGATGGTTGAGTAAAATGGGGTTTGGGAGACCTTAGTCATCAAAACATTTGTGAGATTGTTTGCGTATAGTGAGATCTCTAGGTGGAAGCCTGTGTCGCCAGATTGATTTGAAATGAGACTATGATTGGAAATTCTCCGTTATGATACCTCATCAAATACTAAAATCACTTTTGACTTATAGATCATGGCAAGAACCTAAGGAAACGAGACAAGGGCAGAGAACACTAATGAGTTGGGTCAGAGGGATTAGGGGGCACCTGTTGCAGCATCAGCTCCCGATGGAGCAATCCTATCACTTGAGATATTGGCAGAGATCACTAGATAGGTAGTCAAGCAGATTATGAGAACTCTACCTCAAGTACAAAACCCACCACAGCCCCAACTTCAGGTTCATCAGGACCTATCACCAAATGGCCCAATAGAACCAGGTCGTATTGTGGAAAAAAAACAAAGAACAGAGGAAATTATTGATCAATTCCAAAAGCTACGTCCAAGTACCTTTGAGGGCAAGACAGACAACATGGCAGCTGATAACTAGTTTTTTGAGATGAACAAGCATCTGAATGCCTTAGGGGTATTTAGGCCTAGGCGAGTAGCATTAGTAGTGCACTAGTTCGTCAAACGTACTTACTACTAGTGTGAGATGATAATAAACAATCTAAAAACCAACATTTCAACTATGACGTGAGTACAATTCAAGAAGTTATTTTATTATTTTATGATAACTTCTTCTCCACAACCACTACCACGCAACTTCAATTTGAGTTTGTATGATTAACTCAATGAACTATGATAGTAAATGAGTACGAGAGAAGATTCACTGAATTGTCAAGATTTGTACCACTGTTGGTGCAAGACGAACAGGCTACACAGACAAGTTCATGGAAGGACTGCAAGTGGAGATCAAGAAACAAATAGTGTTTTTGAGACTAACCACATCAAGGAGATAGTGGTTAGAGCCCAACTGATCAAGAGTGATATTAACTTCAAACTATTCCTAAAGAATTAGAATAAAAGACTACAAAATGATCAAAAGTCAGAGAATGGTAACAAGAAGCAAAATACTTCCCAGAGTTAAGTTAATAAAACACCTGAGAATTATCAACAGGACCCCCAAACTCAACCCAGCCATGAGGAGCAAAAGGAACAGGCCAAGCAACAAGGGTTGCGTTATCACTACAACCACCAAGGACATGTAGCAAAGACCTATCCTGCCAAAGCCCAAGCTCCTCAGCAATAACAACAGCAGTACAATCAAGGAATGGTACAAAATGGAGACCTCAAGTCAAGTAACAATAATAGCCCCAACAAAATAATAATCAAGGCCAGAACCAGAATTAGGGTTATGGACAAAACCAAGCTAGAATGTTTGCTGTTGCAAATATCTAGAATGAACAAATCCCTATTGTAGAAGATACATTTCTATTGTTTAATGTTGCCGTGAAATTCTTGTTTGATTCAGGTGCCATCAAATCTCTTGCTGTTGAACAATTAGCATATAGGTTACAACTAATAACAAACATCTTGCTTATTACTTTGAATGTATCTACATTCATAGGAACCATAGTTAACTTAAAAAGAATATGTAGATGTGACCTTAGATTTTGAGATAAGATGATTTCAATTGATCTCTGTGTACTCCCATTTTAAGATATGATGTAATACTGGAAATAGAGTGGCTAACCTAGTATCGGGCACAAATAGATTGTCCCAAAATGAAGGCAACCATAACATTACCTTCAGGAGATACCCTTAAGATCGATGGCAATATGCAAAGATTACCTAAAAGCTTGATGATAACAATGCTGAATTGCATAGGGCAGAAAAAAGATTTCAAGAAGTTCTATACTAAAGAATTGAACAAAATCTAGAACCTAGCGATCATTCGAGATTATGAAGATGTATTCCTAGACAACTTACCAAGATTACCATTAACTGGAGAATTGAAATTCAAGATTAAACTTCACCCTATAACTGATCCTATAACCCTTCCTCCCTATAGAATGGCACTAGTAGAGCTAATTGAGTTAAAGACTCAACTAGATGAGCTCCAAAAAAAAAGGATTCATCAGGCCATGTGAATCACCATGGGGAGCTTCGGTATTGTTCGTGAAGAAGACAGACGGATCCATGAGGTTCTACGTCGATTATTAAAAATTGAATAAGGTGACTGTGAAGAATAGGTGTCATTTGCCATGGATAAATGATCTATTCGATCAATTGAGAAGAGCCACTTATTTCTCAAAGATTGATCTTAGGTCAAGATATCATCAGTTGAGGATCCAGAGCCAAACATACACAAGATAGCCTTTAGAACTCAGTATGGACACTTTGAGTTCACAGTGATGTCATTTGGTTTAACCAATGCACCGACAACATTCATGGATCTGATGAATCGAGTATTAAAACAATAATTTGACCAATTTGTAGTGGTGTTTGTGGATGACATCCTGATTTACTCCAAATCAGAAGCTAAACATGCAGAACACTTAAGGATTGTTTTAGTGGCACTTAGAAGAAACTAGTTATATGACAAGTTTAGTAATTGCAAATTCTGGATGAAAACAGTCAAGTTATGTGGCCATGTAGTATCAGCTAAGGGCATCTTGGTAGATCTTGATAAGGTGGAAGTTGTCATAGACTAGAAGCAACCTAAGATTGTGACAGAAATTAGAAGTTTCTTAGTCTTGGCTAGATACTACAGGAGATTCATCCAAGATTTCTCCGAGTTAGCCAAACCCATGACCAAGTTAACTAGAAAAGGAGCCAAGTTCAATTGGGATGTGAAGTGTGAACAATCATTCTAAGAATTGAATAAGAGATTGACGTCAACCCCCATATTAGTTGCCCCTACACATGGTATTGGATATGTTCTGTACACTGATGCTACACATAATGGATTGGGGGCAGCATTGATGCAAGAAAGAAAAGTTGTTACTTATGCCTCACGACAACTTAAGATCTATGAACAAAATTATCCAATACACGACCTAAAACTAGTGGCCCTTATATTTGCCCTGAAAATTTGGAGACACTATCTTTATGGTAAGAGGTTTGATCTAGTATTAGATCACAGAGTTTGAAGTATATTTACACCCAAAAGGAGTTAAATCTTAGGCAGTAGAAATGGAATTCCTTAAGGATTACGATTTAACAAACAAGATGATGAAAAAGTTCCAATGTACCAACTAATGGAGGATTATAACTTGGGTGTGACTTTAGTGAGAAATAGACGTATCTTTACAATATGACTTGCTAACCTTCTAAATAAAATCAAAGATGAACAAAGGTAAGATAAGTGGATCGTGACTCTAATTGAAGGAGTCAAATAGGGCAAAACACTGACTTTAGAATCGATACCTAAGGTGTATTAAGACTTGGAGATAGAATTTGTGTTCCTCAAGGTGGACAGAGCGTAAATGTCATATTGGATGAATCCTACTAGACTAAATACACAATGCATCTAGGTGGTGACAAGATATATCAGAACCTTTGAAAGACGTACTGGTGGCAAGCAATGAAAAGAGATATAACTAAGTATGTCTTTAAGTGTCTCACCTGTCAACAAATAAAGACAAAACATAGAAAGTCCACTGGATTGTTACAACCACTCCCAATCCAAGAATGGAAGTGAGATAACATTGCTAGGACTTTGTTAGTGGGTTATCCATGAATCAAAAAGGAGAAGATATTGTGTAGGTGATCGTGGACTGTCTTAATAAGGTGGCTCATTTCCCACCCATTAGATCCATAGATTAGGTTAGTAAGTTGGGAGAACTATATGTAAAAGAGATAGTAAGATTCCATGGTGTGTCTTAGACCATAGTGTTAGATAGAGGCTCTTGATTCACATCTTAGTTCCGATAGAGTCTATAGAAGAAGTTGGGTACCAAACTCACCATAAGCATGACTTATGGGCAATTTGAAAGAGTCATTTAGACGCTAGAGGATATGTTGAGATCTAGTGTCCTTGATTTTAAGGGCAACTGGAGCAATATTTACACTTGGCAGAGTTCGCCTATAACAACAATAACAAACAAGCATAAAGATGGGTCCTTATGAAGCTCTTTATGGGAGACCCTGCATATCACCAACCTGTTAGGCCGACTTTGAGGAACATTTGCTTGTAGGGCTAGATCTAGTGGGGGAGATGAATAATCAAGTCAAAGAGATACAAAGGAGATTGACCCTAATACAAAGTAGACAGAAGAGTTATGCAGATAAGAGGAGAAAACCTCTAGAGTTTCAAACGAGTGATAAGATATTTTTTAGGATTAACCCTCAGAAAGGAATCAAATGTTTGGGCATAAAAGAAAGCTATCACCCAGATTCATCATTCCATTTTAGATACCTCAAAGGATTAGATAATGCATTATGAATTAGACCTACCAAACAAAATGTCTTTAATAAATAATGTGTTCCATGTGTTGATACTAAAGAGGTATGAATTGGATCCCTCTCACATTTTGAATTGGGAGGAAATCGACATCTAAGATGATGCCACGTATGAAGAAACGACGATCAGAATCCTAGATTGCAAGATACAAAGTTCAAGAACAAAGGACATCGCCTTAGTCAAAGTTCTTTAGAGGCATCATGGAGTGGAAGAGGCAACCTAGAAGCTAGAGAGTGTGATAAAAACTAAATACCCAGACCTCTTCACTATAAGTGCATGACTAGATGACACCTGAACAAAAGGGTGCACATTTTGAGGACAAAATTTCTTTTAAGGGGGTAGGTTGTAATATCCTTAAATTTGTGCTAAAATTTGATGAATAAAATAATTTGAGCAAAGTACTGCAATAATAGAATACACTACCGAAGTAGTGTGTCGTTCGCCCAAAAAAATGAAATAGAAACATAGTTCTAGTTACCACGGTAATGTGTGCAAAATATGCACGACAGGATTTTTGAAAAGTTTCCAAACGATTGTGAGAAGCTTCTAACACAAAGGCAACTTTTAAATTCGACACTTGCTAAATTATGTGCGTGGAAAACAAGTAAAACAAAATTTTAGAAAGATTTCTATAATAAAAACAACCCTAACTTTTCAAAACTTGTCCATTAGAACTTTATATAAAAACCCAAGCATGAGCACCCATTCTCATCACTCAAGCAAGTGCGAATCACTTCTCTTCATGCTTTCCCAGTAGTTCTAGGATTCTTTTTGTTCCCTAGTTGTTCTTCACGGCAATTGGTGTAGTAAGAAGGAGGAAGAACATAGTTCTGCACAAAAACCTATTTTTGTGTGAGTATTTTGATCAACCGAAGAATTCCAAGGATCAACAAAGGTATAATGATCCTATCTTAGTCCCTAATATATGTTTCATGATCTAGAAGTCGAACTAGTAAATGGCTATAGGAGAACAACGAACAATAAAAATATACCCAAAAACTCAGTTTTCATACTGGTTACTGCGATAGTAACCATGTTACTGTGATAATGCCTTTGTTCTCCTTTCTTTTTAGTAAATTTTGTTTTGATTACTAAGGTAGTGTGTTTTGTTACCACGGTAGTTGTTGGCAATCCTGCAAGTATATGGGATCACAATAGTAATAACCGATAGAGACTGAGCATCGTTCTCAAGGAACAGATACTAGTTACTTATCTTAAATCTCAATCTAGTATTATCATTCACTTTATTAAGGCTCTTAAATGAGTTTTGGTTTGTTTAAATCCTAATTTGAATTGAAAACAAATGAAAGCAATGAAATTTTGTTTTGAAAACTATTGAGTAATTATCTAAGATAGTAAATTCTTTTGCTCTCACCCTCAATTCATATTCCAATTAATTAAACCCCTAGTTATGTAGGTTATAGCACTTATCATCAAAGCCCTCTTCCGAGGTACTTTAACACCTATTAGTCTTGTTTCCTAATACCCTCTCCCGAGGCGCACATTTAACAATTCAATGCTTTACAAATAGTAATCACGTGAAACCTCTTCAACAATCAACAACCTCATGATAAATCAATTGATCTAAGTCTATATTGTGATAGTCCAACCATTAAACCTCTCTCTCGAGTTAGTTGAATAGTTTGAGATCATATTGTTTATGGCCATTAAACATTAAGCATTAAACACCTAGAATATAAAACAAAACATCAAAATCAATTAATTGGAATATTGAATCTCAGGATCCTACAATAAAAATTTACGTCCTAGACTTTAAATTGACTAGCCTAACATAGTATTTAGTTCAAATATCAAAGAATAAAGAATACAAAGGACCATACTCAGGGTTTGATCTTCGAGTTTCAATTCCTCGTTATCCTTGCTCTTCGTCTGCTTTCGGCCGTCAAAATCAACTAATCTTTGAAGTTTCAGAATTCTTAAACCCTAATCTCCTATCCTATATATATATATATATATATATATATATATTAAATCACTTAAAAACCCTAAAAAAATTAGAAACACACAACTTAATCACATTACCACTGTCAATGACAGCGTCAACACACATCAAAAACACGAACTTCGAATTCTATTTACCTCGGACATTCATCTGTTCTAAAAATTTCCTTCTGGTTTTCATGGTCATTGAAACGATTACCGCAGTAAACAGTGACATGATATTTCCTGCGTTTGGCTTCTCCTCTAATTACCTAGGTCATTAAAATGATGACAATGGTAACTAGTGACATGACATTTCCAATGTTTGGCTTTTCCTCTGATTACTAGGTCGTCAACAACCTAGGTAATCAAATTTATCTATATTTTCAACCATTCTTTACTTCTCTCATGTTGTTATTTGCTATTCCGGTTCATTTTAAACTTGCATAAACACTTAAATCCTTTTTGGACATTATATTTACATAAAAAATGCTAGAAATAACATTAAATCATGCTAATATGCAACTAATCATGCAATAATGCTCTAAATGCATATGTAGCTAAATATAAACAAATACACTTAATTTCCTATTAAAATCATGCAAATTATATATAAAATATATATACTATAATTAGTGTGCTATGCAACTAACAGTATGCAAAAAATTTCAAAAATACTCTCAGGTTATCGCAGTAGCTTCTACAAATTCCTATTTTCACCTCCAAGTTATGATTGTCGCGGTAGCCCTTATTCCTACTACATTACACAAACATAAGATCATACTTAGCCTCATCTAGGGTGATGTTTTTGCATATTATAGGCCATATATGGTAAATGACCATTAGAATATGATTCAAAAACATTAAAAACACAATGACCATCAAGGATAACCTGTTGAATCTTTATCTTCAAAGTTGAAGACTCAAAAAAGCTTGGAATACAAGTATAAGGAGTAAGAAGGAATTAAGGCATAAAGGTGGAGATGATTTCCGGGTTTTACTTTATTATTTTGATCTAAACAAGGTTTGCATTCGTGTTTATTCTTTGAATGTGCATGCTTTATTTGACATGATTGTGCGTGCTATGTCTAGAAGATGCATGCTTATGTAACACCCTACCTCCTGGACCTTGGGCCCCTGTCATCCAAACCCTAGGCCCACGTCATCCAACGATACTTTCTATATCAGCTGGGCTGCCCAGGAGGAGGCATGTGCTCCTATATCTCTTTTCTTTTTCTTCCCAAATCCTTGAGAATATTTGAGTAACATTAACTTGTGTAAAATAATTCAATAAAGATGAACATTGAGAAATATTTAGGTAGCATAATTCAATATCATTAATCAAATCCAAAATTCAAAGGATACATAACCTTTGTGTTTATTACAGCGGGAAACTTTAAAATTCTAACAAAGTAAATTGGGCTAACATACCCTATCATGTGATAAACACTAAAAAAAATACTCTAAGTGTCTTCCATAAGGTCTTGATATATCAATTTCTTGAAAGATTAGAAAGAATGGGTGAGTCTGAAGCTCAGTGGATCATTCCAAATATTTAAATCATTATTTTAACAAATAAGACAAAATGTCAAGTACTTTCAAAATATTATGTGATTCAAACAATTTATTATTTTTAGTTATGAATAAAACCGAAATGGGTTAACCTCTATATTGTAGATCTAAGGAGAGAAATCGATCTATAAACTCAAACCCTTCTCAATGAAGTGGGATCACTGCTAAAAACTTGATTCACTTTGGGGTCAATCCTGACACCCAATTCTAAGTAAAAGGTTCGGCATAGTTGAAACACACAAGAAGAAATACTTCCTCGCACCAGGACGTGGTTAGAATTTCAATAAATATTTTATTAAGTATAAAAACATAAAATTCATGTATATAAACAAAACTTTAACAAAATTTATATATATAAGACATAGATCATGCATTTTTATTCATGTGAGTCTAAGCATGCGCATTCTACATGCATGTATAATAATTGATCATGCATTTTCAAAACATGACATACATGCAAGCCTTATTTAAATCAAAATAATAAAGTAAAAGTTGAAAATCATCTCCACCTTTGATCGCTTGATCCCTTTGGATAGCCTACGCCTTTGATCCTTCAACATTGACCATCAAGTCTAATGGGTTAATAATGTGTTTCTAATCTTCACAAATCATAATCTAATGGTTTTTCATCTTCTGTGTTATCTAATGGTCAAGGGAACCATCCTAGACAAGTCCAAATAGGGTCTCAAGTCTAATTACCATAGTATGAATTAATATCACCATGTTCATCAGTGTGCAGGGGCGAGAAAACTAGATTTTTGTACCACTATCGCGGTAGGCTACCACGATAGTCTATGAGACTTAGTCGCACTACCGCGGTAGTGAGTCACATTACCATGGTAATTTGTGCGAGATATATTTTTTGGGTGTTTTCTACTCGTTTTATGCACATTATGGCCCTGGTGTCCTATTGGATTGACTTCCATAACATAAAATATGTAAACTTAAAGTAAAACAAAGTGTTTATACCTCTGGGGAACTCTTTAAACAGGCTTGTCACCGCCTGGATGCATTGTATACTTAGTCTGATGGGCTTAATCTAATATAGTTTGCTTACTCTATCCATTTTGAGGCGCACAACTTCTATCTCGAAACCTTAGGATATTTTTAGCATCTAATATGAAATCAGTATGCCTACCTTGTTCAACTCCTTTTATCAGGATTTTGAACCACTTTCTTACCTTTCTTCATCCCTGATTTGATGTAGAAGATCTAGTTGGCAAATCATGTTGTTGAGGTAGGCCTGCTTCTCGTTTGTAGTCACGCTCAGATTATAATGCTCAATTAACTGATACATCTTACCCCTTTTCTCCTCATGTTTGTTGAGTTTTCTACTCAAGGTGTCAGCCACCACATTGGCCTTCCCTAGATGATAGTGTAGTTAAAAATCATAGTCCTTAAGGAACTCCATTCATCTGCACTGCCTGGGATTCAACTCCTTCTGACTATAGATGTACTTCAAACTCTTGTGATATGAAACAAATCAAACTTCTCGCCATAGAGATAATATCTCCAAATCTTTAGGGCAAATATACTGGTAGCTAACTCTAAGTCATGAGTTGGATAATTTTGTTCATGTATCTTAAGTTGTCTCGAGGCATAGGCAACAACTTTTCCTTCTTGCATCAAGATTGCACCCAATCCGTTTTGTGAAGCATCCATATACAAAACATATTCAACACCATGTGTAGGAGTAACTAAGATGGGGGTCGTAGTTAATCTCCTCTTCAGTTCTTAGAATGATTATTCATACTTCTCATTCCAACTGAACTTTACTCCCTTTCTGGTCAATTTGGTCATGGGTTCGACCAACTAGGAGATATCTCGGATGAATCTTCGGTAATATCTAGCTAGGTCTAGGAAACTTCTAATCTCTGTAACTGTCTTTGGTTGCTTGCAGTCCATGACAGCTTCTACCTTCTCAGGGTCTATAGAGATGTCATCTGCTGATATTACATGGCCAAAGAACTTGATCGTCTTTATCTAGAACTCACACTTGCTGAATTTGGCGTACAACGAGTTCTTTCTAAGGGTCTCCAATACAATCCTCAAGTATTCTAAGTGTTCAGCTTCTAACTTAGAGTAAATCAGGATGTTGTCTATGAATTCCATGACAAATTGGTCAAGGTATTGCCAAAACACTCAGTTTATCTGATCTATGAAGGTTGTTGGTGCATTGGTTAAACCAAATGGCATCACTGTGAACTCACAGTGTCCATACTACGTCCTGAAAGTCATTTTGTGTATATTTGACTCTCGGATTCTTAGTTGATGATATCCTGACCTAAGATCAATCTTAGATAAATGAGTGGCTCATCTCGATTAATCGAATATGTCATCTATCTTTGGTAGAGGGTATTTGTTTTTTATTGCCGCTTGATTCAATTTTCAATAGTCAACATATAATCTCATGGATCCATCTTTCTTCTTCACAAATAGCACTAGAATTCCCCATGGCAATTCACTTGGTCTTATGAATCCCTTTTCTTGGAGCTCGTCTAGCTGAGTTTTTAACTCGATTAGCTCCACTGGATCCATTCTATAAGGAGGTATGGCTATGGGGTTGGTTTCAAGGTGAAGCTCGATCTTGAACTCTACTTCTCTAGTCGGTTGTAGTATGAGGAAGTCATCTAGGAAGACATCTTCTATTCCCTAACCACTTTTAAGTCCTAGATCCCTTTTTGTTCTATAGAGTCATCCGCTAAGAATTTCTTGAACTCATCTTTCTACCTCAAGCAATTCAACATGGCTATCATTGGGTTTCCAGTAATCTCTACATATCACCGTTTATTCTATAGGTTTCCTCCAAAGGTAATGTTATCATTATTCGCTTCTTAGGTTTCCTCCGAAGGTAATCTATAGGTTTCACTGTCGACTGAAACTAGTTAATCTCTAGACCTATGGTCACAACTATACATTCTTTTTAAGGTGACGGTAGTTCCTATGGGTGTTGATACATTCAAGGTCATAGGTAATGTTTTTGTTACTAGTTGCAACCTATCTACTAGTTTTTCAAAAATAAAAGAATTTTAGCACCCAAATCAAACAATAGTTTCGCAGCAACATTAAACAACAGAAATGTATCTTCTACTACAAGGACTTGATCCACTTGAACATTAGAAATGGTGAACACTCTGGCCTAGTTATGCCCACGACCTTGGTTTTATTCCTAGTTAGCATTTTGTTGTTATCTGCCCTAAAGACGACCATTTTGTCCTCCTCCTTGATTATTTTGTGATTGTTGTTGTTGTGGAGTTTGGGTTTTGCTAGGAACAAACTTTGCAATATGTCTTGACTGGTTACAGTGAAAGCATAGTGTTTGATGTCTGGCCTGCTCTAACTATTCCTATGTGGCTCATTTGGGTCGGTTTTGAGTCTGAGCCTCTTTGCTGCCACTGTTTTGTTTGGTATTCTCTTTCTTCTAGTTTCCTTGGTAATCTTTGTCCTTACCTAGCCTTTTGTTTTTATTCTTCAACTTTTGTTCAAAGTTGAGTTCCTGCTCCAAAATCAATGCCTTTTCCAAGACGTCTCTATATGTCTTTAGGCTAATTGGCATTATAACTTTTTGGATCTCGATCTTGAGGCCCTCTACAAATTGGCTTAACTTCATCTTCTCCTCCCTAATTAGTTTAAGTGAAAATTTAGCCAATTTAGTGAATTTGATTTCGTACTCAGCCACCATCATGTCTCTTTGGGTTAACTTGACGAAATAAGATTGCATCTTTTTCAACATATCTTGTAGGAAGAACTTCTCATAAAACACTTCCTTGAACTCCTCCCAGTCCATCTGCATGACATTAGTGTTTGGATCCACTTTTAGCATCCTCCGCCAACTCCTAGCCAGTCCCTTGAATTGATGGATAGCCAGTGCTACTCTATGGGGACCCATTGCCCCCCCAATACATCCAGGTGTTCATCTAGTTCCTGGTACCAATTGTCTGTTGTCATGGAGTCAAACATGCCATCAAAGTGAGATGGGCAGAGTTTCCACAACTCCATCAACATGTCCATTTATTCCTTATCCTCAATGTCATCTCGTGCCCACAGACGAACTAGAACCTCAAGTACAGGAGTCGGCTACTGCACTACTTGTGATATCATCTAAGGCAGTGTCCTTATAGTTTGTTCCACAATCCTTTTAGTGATCTCTATCATCACCTTGGGAGTCATCACGACCTCAATCTGAGCCTTAGCAGCGCCAGCCACTGCCTCCTGCTCTTGACGATTAGTTTCTTTCGATGCAACAACTCTAATAACGTATCTTTTGGATCCAACCATTATCTACAAGTTGAAATTCCTTTCACTATTTGTTTCCTCAAGTTTTCATTTCATCTATGTTGTCATGACACTAGATTTATGTCTCTAGGTTCTTGATTATTTAGTGACCTATCAATTTATTTTTTTAAGTTCCATCTGAGGGTTTCAGGGCCCTCTAATGTTGTTGGGTATATAATTTTTGGTCTCAAAGTTTAAATTATAGGTCATGAATTTTAAATAAATAAAACATGCATTCAAAAAATAGGCAATCATACAATTATGTAAGTTCACGCCAGCATAGCAAAATTCTAAGTTTCCATCTATGCCTTTGAGTTTGAGCGTCCCATACCACCCTTGCCCATCGATATATACTTTCACTTAGAGATTTCACTACGCCTAACCAATTTCGCAAATGTCTTGACAACTAAGGTTTCCCTAGCCCACTACACTTGACCATCCCATACTAGCCCAGCATAGGGAAATAAATTCTTCCAAGGTCACCAATCATTGACCAAATATGGCCTGTCATTCTTCGAGTCTAGTATTCCTCTATACCCCTGAATTCCTATGCATCCCATACCATATAGAAACTAGAGATACAGGATGTTCTCGATCTCGTGTCCTGACCAATCAAGTTTTTTGTTTTCACACATTTTCATTCTTTAACATATGTCCTAAATTTTTTATTCATGATCCACTATGCCACCCCTACCAACACCCAAGTCTCTACCTAAGGTCACTTTCCTAGACCTAGGGTTTCGATATCTAGTTGGATCTCACAACCTTTATCCATTTTCGATATCAACTTTGGTACCCCTTTTGTACTTTAGTACTTTAACCTTTAACACCACCTCCTAGTTTTTTTAGAAAATAAGTATGTTCTTCAACTTCAACTACTTGTATGAGCTGGTAAGACAACCTTCAGTCGAGCGGCAAGAACAAAGCCTACTTAGCAATCGACTCAAGTAGACTTTAGAGATAGGTTATCTCCCTTTCAATGTTTAGTTTTACTCAGGACAAGGCTTACCTATTATCAACTCAACTCATAATCTTCATATCCAAACAAAACACTTTGGAAACATATATCTCCTTTTGGAAAGTAGTTTTTCAAAACAATTTTCAATTTTAAAGGAGGTATGGCAATCTAATTTGATTTAGAGCAGAAGTTTTAGGGCATGAATTAAAACTTACATGGCATAGATTAGAGACTAAAAACACATGATAATGAAACACTTGTTTGGTCAGGACACGAGATCAATAAGATCTTGTATCTTTGGTTTATGCGTGTTGTAGGACACAAGAACTAAGAGATATGGAGGAATCCTAGACTTAGAGATTGACGGACTATGGTTGGTGAATAGTTGGTGACTTCAAAAGAATTTGTTTCCCTACACTTAGCTAGTATGAGATAGTTAAGTGTAGGGAAGCTTAGGAGCTTGGAAAGCCTTAGTTGTTGAGACATTTGCGAAATTATATGGGTGTAGTGAGATTTCTAGGTGAAACTTTATGTTGTTGGGCAAAGATGGTATGGGATGTTCAAACTCGGAGGCATAGATGGAAGCTCAGGAATTTTTCTACACTAGCATGAAACTGTATGATTGTTTGCTTGCATGCTTGCTTGTATAAAGATTTTGAAATATGGATATCATGATTTTTAAACTTATTAAACCCAAATCTTGTACCTAGAAACATCAAAGGACTTAGAAGCATAAACCAATAGGCCACTGACGAAAACTTAGAAACATGAATCTAGATTTATGTTAGTATGACAAAAATGAAATGTGTTAATTGGATGTGTAGGGATATCTATGCTCAATTTATGACGATTGAATGGATCTTTGGTCTTAGATAATGGCTGGATCCAAGAGCCAGTTGTAAGAATCATCGCAACTAACGAGACTGAACCTCAAGGGTAGGGGCCACAAATTGATTAGACTGAGGCTTAAGTGGGTGTTGTATTGACTCCTATGTTTTGGGCAGAGATCACTAGGAGGGTCACAAAACAGATCATGAGGGCATTGTCATTGTCATAGACAACCACAGACGACATTAGAGTTGTAGGTACAGGCCCCACACCAAGAGTAGATTCTAGTACAACAACTGATGACCATGCCAGAGGTTCTAGTCTTTCAGAAGGCACAAAACAAGATTGAGAATAAGGAATAGAGGACAATGTTGATGGAGTTACAGAAACTCCGCTCTTCTTAGTTTGATGGTACATATGACAGCATGACAACTAATCACTGGTACTAGGAGCTAGATGAGCATTTGGATGTGTTAGGGGCGGCAAGTCCCTGTAGAGTTGCATTGGTTACCCATCAATTTAAGGGACTAGCTAAGAGTTGGTGGAGGATGGTGAAAGCAGATCCGAACACCAACGTCTAACAGATGAACTAGGAGGAATTTAAGGAAGTGTTTTATGAAAAATTCTTCCTAGAGGCTACATTGAGATAGATGCAATCTGAGTTCATCTGGTTGACTCGGAGAGATATGATTGTAGCAGAATATAAAGCCAAGTTTTTCAAATTGGCTAAGTTTTCTCCCAAACTGATCAAGGAAGAAAAGATGAAGGTCAACCAATTTGCAGAGTCTCTCAAGATCAAGATCAAAAAGGGTATAATACTCATGGGCCTAAAGACGTACATGGACTTGTAGAAAATACATTGTTACTAGAATAATAACTGAACTTCGAGCAGAAGTTAAAGAATAGAAATAAGAGGCCACGCAACAATAGAGATTACCAAGGCAAGTAGAAGAAACAAAACAAAAACCACCCTTAGAGGCATCAAAACAATGACAAGCTTGATAAGTAGACAACTTGAAGAGATGGAGCATGCTTTACTTATGGCCAGAAGGGACATCTTGCAAACGATGGCCAAAATCGAGGGCCACAGAGGATGGATAGGTAAACCTAGCATCAGCTGTTGAAACTGTTTGCATGTTTCGTATGCTTGTCTGTATAATGCTATTGATGTGTAGGGGAGATCCACTGGGCTTTCGAGCTCATCCCATTTTTATCTTACAGGTACTCATG